>JAOTQR010076496.1:0-12983 GCA_025774065.1 Solanum ossicruentum
ATGTATATGGATAATTGTTGTTGCTGGGTTCGCTGTCTGCAGGTGGGATTAGTCAGTAAAACAGAGGAAACTCTGTCAAAATTTTGATAAAACTCTTAGCTAATTTAGTTGTGAATCTGGTTCGGTATCATTTGGGTGCCCAGTCGGCACTAGTCACGACCCCTGGGTTGGGTCGTGACAGCTGATGATGAGAGTTTCCCACTAAATTCTTTAATTTCCATTCCTTATATCCTTTTTCATTGTCAATATGATAGATGATAGAGTTCTAGAGTCCGAGTGAGGATTGATGTAATTTGTTGATTGTTTACTTGCTAAATACCTTGATTTGTTGATTGCATGAGTGAGTTGAGAATTGGTTGATTGTTACAGTCATAGGAAAATTCATGCCTTGACATAATTTTCTAGCCTTCTCTTCATTCGAGGACAAATGATCCCAAGGAGGAGATAATGCAACACCCCCAAATTCTTTCCATCTGATCTGGAGTGACTGTGCAGATGATGCTAATGAAATGACTGAGATGAACTACAGAAGTAGATTTACAAGAGATATTTACGACTCGTATACTGGGTTCCCTATGAAATTTTAATGACTCAAGTTTCTGGATCTTTCAATTTACGAGGGGAGTTTTATGACTCATAGAGAAGGGTTTCATGACCAATTCCAGTGAAGTCGAGTTTCATGATTCCCCATTTAGAAAAGGTCATCTATGACTCACAAAATAGTCTACGACACCTAGAACAAGGCTTCTATCATTTTTCAGTGGCTCAGATTATTTGGACTATCAGTCTGTGAGAGGTGCCTACAACTAATTGACGCGGTCTCGTAGAACCTATCAACAATTTTAAAGAGGCCATTCACCTAGTCTTCCCCATTTCAATGTTTAAGAAGTGTTTGGAAGATCCAAAATTAGTTTTGCCTATTGAAAGTATTGGAATGAGAGATAGTTTGAGGCATGAGGAGGTTCCTGTCCAAATCTTTGATTGTTAGGTTTGAAAGTTGAGGACTAAAGAGGCTGCATCTGTCAAAGTGTTGTAGAGGAACCAATTTGTAGAAGAAGCTACTTGGGAGACTAAGGAGGACAAAAAGACAAAATACCCTCATTTATTCTTACTTGCTAATGATGAGAGAGTTGATGATAATGAATTCCTGCTAAATTCTTGAATTTCCATTCCTTATATCCTTTTTCATTCTCAAAATGATAAATGATAGAGCTCTAGAGTCCGAGTGAGGATTGATGTGATTTGTTGATTGTTTGATTTTTTTACTTACTAAATCTCTTGATTTGTTGATTGCATGGGTGAGTTGAGATAATGTAACATCCTCAAATTCTTTCCATCTGATCTGGAGTGATTGTGCAGATGATAGTGATGAAATGACTGAGATGAACTGCAGAAGAAGATTCAGGAGAGAGGTTTATGACTCGTAGACTAGATTTCGTATGAAATTTTAGTTACTAAAGTTTTAGGACCCTTCAATTTACAAGGGGAGTTTTACGATTTGTAAAGCCACTTAAAACTTATAGAGGAGGGTTTCGTGACAAATTCCAGTGAAGTCCAGTTTCATGATTACTCAATTGCAAAAGGTCATCTATGACTTGTAGAATGGTCTACGACACATAAAATAAGGCCTCGTGTCAATTTTAAGTGGCTCAGATTATTTGGACTATCAGTCTATGAGAGGTGTCTACGACTCGTTGATGGGGTCTCGTAGACCCTATCGATAGCACTAAAGAGGGGCAATTTTGTCCATTACGATTCCATTTAATTTAAATCCTAGGCATTTTTAGATTTGTATGAAGTCTTAAAACCAATACTAAGTGTATTCATTCTCCATTCTTTACATTGGGCTTTCTTGAGAGTAAGAGGAGAGAAGAAAGAGCTAGGGTTCCAATTCAAGTGCAAGGATTGGGTGAGATTCGATTGTTGCTTCTATTTCCAGGTATGTAAGGCTTACCAAAGTGTGAAATTCCTTTCTTCACATTCTCTTTCATTATTTTGAGTCAAGGTTTGAAAAAGAGATGAGATTGAGAAATTCTACTACCTTAATGCTAAATCTTATGAGGTCTTATTATACTACATGAGACAAATTCTAGATTGTAGGAGATTTACACATTATATCATACTTGATAGTAGGAACCCTAAATTACATGTTTTTATGAAATTTTATGCATATTATTAAGCATGTTGGGTTGAGTGGCTTAAGCATGTTGAATTGAGTAAATTGAGCATGATTGAGTATAAGAAGCATGTTGCAATGTGTCATATACATCACCATCCATGATCATCCTAATTGCACTACTTGATGAGTCAAAATGACTGTTTGAGTTTGAGTCAAGTTTAATTTTCTTGCATTGATTGATTGAGCTAATGGGAAAATGAGTTGAGTTGAGCTTTGAGCTTTGAGTTGTTTGATTGAGCATTGAGATTTTTGACTATCTAAGTATTTAGGATTGAGTTGATTGATGAGTTGAGCATGTTTTAGTATGAGGAGGAGTATCGAGCACCGAGCGGAGAGTGAGTAAACTTCTTCTTTAACCCACAAAACTGCGTTGCTAGCATAGGATAGTTGTTACAGCTAGCCTGATGACTCTTGTTCCACAAGTGGACACTTATTTTTGATCCAAGAAAGTGTTGATCGCCCTTTTCCATACGATGGCATTCCTTTACCTTATGACCCAACTTTCCATAACCATAACAAGCATCAGTACCTCTCAAGCATGGGCCATCATGGCACCTACCATATTTTGGGCACCTGGCATAAGGAACCACACCATCTCTACCTTTCGAACTTTGGAACTTTCCTTTAATATGGGCCCTCTTGGCCTCGCTACCTCTCCTCTTGTTATTTGAAGTCACAGGAGCATTTACTTGTTGATCGAGGTGAGTATCCCATTTTGCCGCCGCTTTGGCCACTTCCCATAGAGCATTGCGAATCTTTGTATTAATTACATCACCGTCCTAAGTAGCTAAGACATATCCTGAAATGTAACGATTAGGGATTATTAATAAACCCTAGGGGACCTAACTCTATCCCACGACATAGATCATGAAGAAGTGAAACATTTCCTTGAACACCTCATAGCCTCCTATTCATAGTCTTGGCGCGCTTCACAACCATGAATAGGACTCTAATTGACACAGTGTGTTGGACGTCGAGGACCTAACAACCTAATGCTCTGATAGAAAGTTTGTCACAACACAATCCTAGGGCCTAGACGTGACATGACACATGAAAAATTTAAAGGGACCCCAAACAAGCCTCTTAACATATCATTACATATCCTTGGTCGTGGAAGAAATAAAATACAACAATAAATGGTAAATAGGGGCAACTTCCATAATATAAACTTCAAGAGTCAAGCTCATAGCATATTACATAACATGTCCAATAACACCTCTACTACATAGATAAAAGCGGGAGTCAAGACAAGCAATTGGGCTCACCCTCATAGTCAATTACATAAGTGAAAGAAAGATAGTCTTAGGACATAGCATAAGATCATAAACATCATTCTCGAAATGGAGGACTCACCAACAAGCTTGGAAAAAATCGTACTAGCCACGTGGAGGATGATGCTCAAGTGGCGCTCTGGTTCCTACATGGTGTCATCATGTAGACATAGAGTATGCATTAGTACATTTGAATGTACTAAGTATGTAGGATGCAATGCAACAAGTGATAAGCACTAGAAACAAAATGTGTAACATAGGTAATGAATAAGCTTGTAGCAATATGACATTTACGAATGATGCTTGAAGTAAAATCATGCTTATATATAGAACATAATACAAGTGTAAGGAGTGACCACTATTAGTGCAATCCAAGGCCTACCACCTCATTGGAAAGGCGCATGAGGTACACACCCCTTCACGAGGTTGATGAGGTAAAAATCCCCAAACCAGGTTGATGAGGTACAAACACCCCCACCTCTCACAAGGCTGGACGTGCCAGCCACCTCCCGAGTGAGGCGATCGAGGTACAAACCCCTTAACAAGGTTATTCAGGCCTACAACCTCTCCTGTGAGGCTTGGTCATCCCAAAACTATAGAGATAATATCATATACATACATTCCTTTCATTATCATAAAGTTATTCAACTCATAAGACATGCATTGGACCTTTAATTCCTCAAGAAATCATAACTGGATATTTTATCAAACACTTGGCGGGTGTGTAGTGCTAGTCTAAAATCATGCAATTCAAGAGTGAATCAAGCTGGAAAATTCAGCATAAAACCATCAATAGATACCTAGTAACACTCTCAAGCAATATACATCAAAACCCTTCATCAAATCTCATATTAGATCTTTGATTCATAGCTCAAAACATGCTAACGCAGTCACAATTTCATAACCCCAACATAGTGTGCAGTGAAATTCATAATAAGTAAGATCTATGAGTAAACCAACTCTAAATGATGTAATTTTAGGTAAAAGGAAGCTTGGGCATCATGGGTGAAAGGAATCCATGAAAGAAACCCACATACCTTAGCTTTGGAGAAGACTTTGATGAAGAATGGAGATGGAAACTTGAAGCTTGAATGTGAACCTTAAGATCCGGATGAGTTTTGAGACTTGAATTTAGGAGTGAAATATTTGGCTAAGTGTTTGAATGAGTATTGGGGAATGTTTTGAATGATATGAGGGTAAAATATGGTTAAGTATAGGTATATTCACGTGTGGGAAGGCTTAGTCCCAAGACCCAAAAGTCCTAGAATGATACAACAAAAACTACACAAAATTTACACACTAGCCCACCCCTGGCGCGTCGGGTCTGTGGCGAGAATCTTCACTAGAAAATGCTCACTTTGCATTTTCGAATATTGATACGGTTTCTCTAAAATCTGGGTTAGACCTATTTCCCACTCAATTTGATCCCCTGATAAAAAATATGAAGTTGAATTTTCGATATCATGCACGAATTTTGAGATATATGAAAATTACGATTTCGGACACTTTCGTGGCACATTTTTGGGCACTTTTTTAGGTCGTTTCATAGAGAGTATGTCGGTCAGAGAAACTCCCAAACAAAATAGATGAGTACGACATTTTCAAACTGAGTTTATTATTACTAAGTCTATTTTTTGAGTATACTTTAAAAGCATGATTTACTTCAAACTTGCATATTGAGTCGACCATGAGTTGTTGAGTCGAGCTGAGTGAGTCGAGCTTTACTTTTCTTGAGATATTTTACATACCAGTATATTCTATGTATTGACATCCATTTGGGCCTACATCTTTTTATGATACAAATACAATTGATAGAGGACTTCAGACTTGTTGAATAGAGGCTTAATAGACATTTGAGTATAGGATTTTGAGGAGTTTCATGTATCTAAACATATTTTTAGTATAAAATATGATTCAGTATAGTTACATGTTATATATATAAAGCCTATTTAATTGGGTCATTCTTCCACTATCGAGTATGATGTGATGATTAGGCCAAATGGTTTGCTTAGGGGCTAGCGATAGTCTTTGAGTGTCGGCCACGCCAAGGGTACCCTCTTGGGGCATGACATTCTCTTTGATTCTTGAATTTTTGACTTAGAATCTTTAGAGTTCTGGATGAAGAACCCTAATTCTTGAATTCATTTCTTGACACTCTAAGTGCTGATTTGAGATTCTATTTGAGATTCATGAATAGATGAAAACATTTATGTTGGGTAGCTTGAAATTTATGAAGAATAATTTACCTTGATGATGGATATTGAAAGATAACCCTAACTTGATGATTTTCTTGATGATTCTTGAGCATTTATGTTTAGGAGTGAAAGAGAGGGTTTTACTTATGAAGAAATGATGTTTTATGTGTTTTGACACCTTAAATAGATCCCTAAAATTTATAGAATAAAAGTACCCTCAAAATAAAATAAAATGATGTCATTTAGCTTATCCAGAAAAGTCCGCGTCATGTCTGCTACGTGGGGCTATCGCGGACCTTCATACAGCTCTGCATGTATTCAGTAAAATGGTCACAACCTTTTATTATGAACCCAATGAAGGAAATATTGGATGCTTTGGAAAGATAATTCAAATATCTTCAATTTGATATATTATGGGCCACCTAATTAGTTATAATTTAAGAGATATGGTGATTTGAAATTCACCCTTCTATCAACTCATATGAAAACTCAGTCAGTAGAAATGTTTCTAACTTGTGTTGACCTTGGGTGTCCCTTGTGGCCTCAAACCATATCCAAAATACTTCAATTACCTAGGAAAGGACCTTAATATACATTCACATCTTGGATTTACTTAATCACCATTATGTATAAGTCCACGATGCGGACATGTCACACACTTTTCTGGAATTACATTTTTGCATCAAAATTTTATCTTTCGATCCGATTGCTCTAAAAATCAATCAAGACCATTTTCCCACATAATGTTTCATGCTGATTGCATTTCCAGCTTCTGATTCACCAAAAAATTTTGGGAAGATACTTTACAAAATTGTTCTCTCATCTAGGGATATTTTGATAATTTTACTGGGTGTTATATTATCTCTCCCTTGGGATTATTCATCCTCGAATGATGGGTAACTAAGGGTGAACTCATAGTACAAATCAAACACTTAAGACTCTATCAAATCAATAAATCACAATCATCCAATTGTCATCATACTTATCAACCAATCTGGACAACCACAAATCACTCAGAATAGATAAATCGGTTCAGATCAAGAGTAGAGATATTACCTTAGGCATTCTCACTATCTGGCATGAATGGAACATCAAAACTTAGTCAATTCGAATCATATAAATACCTCGTCAATCAATTATTCAAAGCTAAAAAGAAAGTTGTCCATTTTAATCGAGAATAGGACCATCATGATATATAAGACTATGAATAACTCTCAAGCTTAGCACCTCATCTCAACTAATCTCCTTTTCCAACACTTAACTTTGTCAATTTAAATTTAAAGCTCCTATTCAAATCTATGCCTAACACATCCTCTTATTCCGTTCACTCCTAACTCTAAGTCCTAAAGTGCTAGTCGTAAGATGACCATACTTATACCAATCTAAACCCTTGAAATCTATGTTTTATATCTCCATAGTGACCTTTACTTAAAGAATACTAGTCGTTCTCATCACTATAATACACTCACATCATGGGAACCACATATTAAAGCCTATCACTCTAACCACTTCATGGCCTCTTTAAGATCAATATCACAAGAGAATCTTCAAACCTACCATAGTATCATCTACACCCTTAATCGTATGAACTCTAAGCATGAGAGGCACTAATATTCTCTTACCTATTTATCACACACATCAAGATTCTTCTAACTCCTCCTTCACATCTATAACCATAAACGGAACCAGTACAATATCATTATCAAGATCAAGAACACTCATTCTCTCTCATCAACCGTCACTCATCTACTATCATCAGCATTTCTATCAAGTATGGAAAGCAGGATCACTGAAAGGTTATGGAACAAAAGATCATTAGCATGATCCAATCAAGAAATATTATCTGAGTATTACATTTTCCCTCATCAATCAAGACTCATTTGAGTTCACTGAACTATACATAGTGTAAAACTTAGGTCATATCTCACTCAACATAGGAATGAAAAATCTTAGATCCATGAGGTAAGATTAAAATTGCTAAACGAAGTCATCTCTTCTTATTCTTGAAACTCAACATGAATGAGAATCAACAAGTGGTACATGGAACTAGGCTATAGGCTTGGCAGTCATACACTAGATGGGAATGGAATGTCACCTTAACTAAAGTATAAGGACTATATAAGATGAAAAAGAATTGATATCTCATCTTGATCTGCCCATCACTATCGAAAACTCAAGATCTACTTTGGTTTATCACCTCATCATATCCCCCTTAACTCATGGTCATCTATCTAGGTTTGCAAATCAATTTCCCTTTCTAAGCTATAAGTACATATCTCCACACGGTCAGGGAATAACTATCCACAAGAACATCTTAAATTCTTCTGTTATACTATAGTCGCATATATAAAATAGCCACTAAGACTCCCCTTCAAAGATACCACTCTTAGCTTCCTCCTGTCTCTATAGAAATTTTTCTATATTAGCTACTCTTATTAGCGTACATAACCACTTTCCACAACTTTTACAATTTAACCTCTTTTTTTTCCTGCTAATGCTCAACTTCTATGCTCCTATAAATTTAATTGTATAAGAATTAGACTATCATGAAAAACTCATCATCATCTATCCATAAGCCTCGATGACTTAATTACTATGGATGAAAAAGAGTGCTTACATTAGCCAGCTCCATGTTGACAACTCAAATATGCTTCCTAGATTCTTATTGTAGTCATACCTTAGAGCTTCACACAACTTTACACAATCATGTATGCACATCTCAAGCCTCTTCTTATCTACTGAACTATCTTTATTTCACTAGTCTTACCTAAGGGGCACTTGTACCCTAGCCATAACATCATTTTCTTTACAAATCAATGTCTTTATCTCAAACACACACTATGGCAAGCCTCTTAGAACAAATCTCCAACTAAGACTATCACTCTCACGATGTTATCTCCTCTTTCATACTACTCCTTAAAATTCAAGCTTAGAGTCTAGTACTAACATGTGCATCTCACACTTCCATCATATTCTACCAACTCATAGCTACTTTTACACTTTTCTCATACTATACCAACCCATAACTATTTACACACTTCCCTCATATTATACTAACCCATAACTACTACATAAAAATTAGGAACATAAGTTTACTAAAATCTCATAGCCAATAATCAATTAACCCATCCCCTCTTCACAACTCATGTACCACTCACCTATTCACTATACCTCTTTATCTGACTAAGCTCGTAACTCCATGAATTTAACGGGGCTCTCCCTAAGAATCATAAGTCTAGTTTAGATCTATCACCTAAAAAGTACTTTGTTCTCCCTATTCAAAATCTATACTTCACCCTCGCTCATATGAAGATTATAATACATCAACATAGACCTCTTTCTAGTTTGAGTATGCTCCAACACATTATAACAATGACTCTTTCTCCATACCTCATCATGAAAATCATAGGGTACTTATGACTCTTTCATCAAACTTATGGCAATCGACTCATCACCCCATTATTTACCTAGTAGATACTAACTCTAACTACAAGCCTCAATTTGTCATCACTCTTATTACCTCTTCCCTTTCCTTCCATCATCGTCCTTCTAACTCCGGGATGATTCACTTCTACTCAGAGTTTATAAGACCTTAAATCTCACTCTTGGTGGTAACATTAAACTTTTAGAGATATAACTTTCTCTCTTATGGGTAACATCGAAAGCAAATTTTGGATATGAGGATTTGGGGACATCTAGAACTAACTCAAATGCACGACTTACATGAGTAATAGTATATTCTTTTGAAACAAACAAATCAGGACACTATTGGCTTTGCTCAAGTATGGTGTTGTCTCTCTACCATTTTGATTACTTTATCCCAGAGGAACTCATCGATAAGGTTCTAAATATTACTGTCTCTATCACCTCGTAGATGAGGCATAGTCAAACAATTTAGAGCAATGCAAAAATCATCGCAAGGTTTCTTAGGGAATAGCTTTATCATATGATTCAGAATCTGAAAGAAGGGAAACTTTTCCTAAATGTCCATAGTCCCTCAATTATGAAAGTGGGGCCTTTTCACAACCATAAATAAGATCCTATAGACACGACTTCATAGATACCCTAGGACACTTGAACTCTATGCTCTGATACCAAGTTTGTCACGCCCTGAGAGGATACCCTTGGTATGGCCGGCACTCAAAAACCATTGTTGGCTCCCAAGCGAATAACTTGGCCTCATTACATTCATTCAATCAGCAGAAGACTTAAAATAAAAAGAAAATAAGATGGGCAAATCAAATCATCAATCTTTCTTAATATACAGGCCATAGGCCAATAATCAAACTCTAATTCTTTAACATAAGAATAGGTTTAAAAGAAATCAGTTAAGAGATAAAGGTCTCAACATCAACTCATCACTATCTAATTTATAAAGCCTCTAACTCTACTATCTAGATGGTGTCAATGACATGTTCCTGGCTACCTCAGATCAACTAAAAGAAAATCTAAACTCTAGTAGCAAGATGATAGTAATATGAAAATCCTCCCAAAAATAGGAAATTTGACCGATCAGCTGAGTGCGAATAGATCCTCAACGAAGCACCTGTTGATGATCTCTAATATCTATCTCTGTATCATAATTTGTTGCACTCCAAATGAACGTCAGTACGTGGAATATACAAATATATAAAATGGCTGAATGAAATAGATATGGGTAGAATAATGTAGAATAACATCAACTCAGAATATAATCAATCAGAATGTCACATATCTATCTAAAACAAGAATAAAGAGTAGATAATGACAATTCAATAACAATCCAATCTAAATCCAATCCAATCCAATCCAATCCAATCCAATCCAATTAAATCAAATCAAAGTACTATCAGTATAGAACCTATCTGAAAGTTTTTCTTACCCGACAACAATCACTTATGAGCTAGTTATTGTACAACAATCCTGCTGATGTTGCCACATCCATTCCATACTTGCCAGATAAAGAATGAATCAGATCCATAATGAATCTAGTCTCTCAAATCCTCCATTTCTTTAAGGGACTTCAACTCAAGAAGGAACCTCTGATATAACGATTCAATCCCTTACCTACGCTTGGTGACATAGCTAATGAGTGCGAGTTGGAATTACTCTTACTCATTTTGATGCATGATATGCCTCCTAAGACTCAATGCTCATAATACCATCCATGTTACTCAATCATCTCAATTAGTCTCATAAAGACTCATTATTTTTGTAATATCTGGTAAAATTATCAAAATACCTCTAGAAGAAAGATGTGCGCATAATGTATCTTACCATGCTCCGATGGAAAATCCAAGGCCAGATATACGATTAGCATAAAAAATTAAGTGGAAAAGTGGTCTAAGTTGATTTTTAGTGCAACCGGATCAAAAGATAATTTTTTGATGGGAAAATAAAAATTAGTGAGGGTGTGCGATAGGTGTGCATCGCACGCCTTTCACGGACCAACACTTAATTTTGTTCCAAATTTTTTTTACGGGATTGAAAAACTCGTTCGGAGAATTTTTGGTGAAAATCATCCAAAAGACAGGGTCCTCATCGCAGATCCCATATCTTGAAGTGGAACGTTTTTTAAAAAATTTCATGAGGGGCATTCTAGACCTTTACCAACCCTCCTAAACTCAAAACACGATCTAAATAGGCCTTTTTGAGCGTAAAAAGGATTTTAAACCCATTTTTAAGTCCTTTCTAAGTTATTGAAAAAGACTAAGGCTAAAGAGAAGAGGAGAGGAGCAAAGAATTGAGGAGTTCGAGGAGAATTCTTTGAGTTTCATTGTCAAAACATTCACACTAGGTATTTAAGGCTAAACTAAAGCTTGAGTTTGTTCTCCCATGTGTCCCATTGATGGTACTAGAGGAGTTGTGAGTCCATGAGTCCCCATCCATGTTTCTTGAATTACTTCTTGATGATTTTCTTGAAAAATTATCTATTACATGTATTTTTATATGTTGATGATCATCATAAACTTGTTTTCTTGAATCGAATACTTTTCATGAGATATTGTATAAACCCTATATATTAATTTGTGAAAGCATGCATGAATGAACTTAGGGATGGTGTCTAGAGCCTTGACTTGAGTATGTTGATTTGAAATTTTGAGGCGAGGATGAGGTTGAGTTAGTTGAGCTTGATGATCCTATGAGTCCTTATAATTAAGTTCTTGAGTTTCATCTAAATTACCTCTTCTAAAATGATGATCTGAGTCCTTGAATTCTAAATTAGAATTGAGTTAATTGAGATGATTTAAAGCCTCTGGAAAAAACAGAGGACTTTAGAGTTGAGTTAATGAGTTGATAAAAACTTCTATGAGACTGATTGAGTTGATGAATGCCTTTATGAGGCTAAATTGAGATGAGGAAGAGTCCCGAGGAGTATCGAGCACTAAACTGGGTAAGAGTGAGTCTCACTCGCACTGATTAACTACTTCACCAAGTGTAGAATGAGGATCAAACCATTACATCACATGGTCCCCTCTCAAGGAAAAGTCCTTGAAATAATAGAGGACTGTAGAGGTTAGATCTCCTGTGGATCATATGCATTCCTTGCCTTGCAAGTACGGAATAGTTGTGGCAACAACAGAGGGATTGTTGTGCACTCACTGGCTCATAAGTGATTGTGGTTGGATAAGATAAACTCCTAGACAGTTCCTACCTTGAGTACTCTAAGTCGAGTTGAGTTGAGTTGATTGCTGAGGTTTGATTGGTTGATGGGTCACTTGTCTACTCTTTATTCCTGCTTTAGATAGATATTCGGCATTCTGATTGAGTATTATATTTGAGTTGATGTTGTTTCTATATTATTCTACCTATTTCTGTTTTATTCAACTATTTTACATCCAGTAAATTCCACATATTGATGTCCCCTTTTGGACTACATCATTTTATGATGCAAAGGCAAGTACTACAGATCATCAATAGGCGTACCGTTGAGGATCTGAGCATTTCAGCTGAGCTGGTGAGCCTCCTTTACTTCGGAGGATCATTGCATTTATTATTATCTTGCTTATCAGAGTTAGACTTTGAGTTATCTTTATTTTATTTTGAGGTAGCCATGGGCCTGTCATTGGCACCACTTGGTATTGGTAGAGGCTTCATAGACTAGAGTTGATTATTGATGTGGAGACTTATTGAGCTAGCTTCTTTCAGACTAGCCTATTTTATTCATATTATTTTGAGGATTAGATTTCTCACTCTTATCTTTAGTCTTCCGCTGAGTTTTCTTAGTTACATACATACATACATACATACATACATACATACATACACACACATATATAAAAACCAGTACATGACCAAGCAGTACTTGAAGGTTTGATTAATCTTTTCTTAATTAAATTATCAATCTCAATTCATATA
>JAOTQR010076578.1:0-46241 GCA_025774065.1 Solanum ossicruentum
GAGTGCCTACTATTTATAATAGTAGAGAAAATTGTACACTTGTTCCTACTATTTTCAATAGTAGAAGAAATATAATATAAGTGTTGATTCGTGGACGTAGCCCAAAAAGTGTCGGGTGAACCACGTTAAATATTTGGTGACGTGATTTTCCCATTTTTTCATATTATGGTACCATATTTATTTTTGTGTGATTCCTTATTTTCCCAAACATTCAGTTCTTTCTATTGTTCTGTGCATCTGTAACAGAAGTTCTGGTTATATTTATGGTGTTCTGTTTTATTTGTTGTTAAAATTTTGCTGCTCTATTTTTTGTTGCTCTGTTTTCATTCTCTTTAAAGGAACTAGTATGCATATAGTAGATGATCCTAATGGAGTGCATATGGTGTGAAGTAATTGACAGAAAGTATACAATAAATGGCTCAATTGTTGTAATGAATGACCTTGTAGAACATGATGATGCTGATGCAGAAAAGCAAAATCAAAAGGATAACGCTTTAGCAATAGTAATTGTGGATCTAGCAAAGCAAAATAAGGAACAACTGCTAACCATATTTGTTTTTTCATGTGAGTTTCAAATTGTTTTTCATTCTAGGTAATTTGGTGACAAAAAAGCCTCGTGGTCCTACTTTACTAAAAGATGTTTGGAAACTTCCTCCGGGAAAGACAATAGATATGCCATCTAATAGTCATAACCAACCTATTGGAAAAGATTGAATTCTATTCTTTTTTTTAATTTGATGCCGAAAGCTAGCTAGCATTTTAGGAATTATTGCAAGAACTCCAGAATTAACACCTCTACATGTAGATAATTGGAGAAATTTTGACAACGAGTAAAAGAAGAAATTGGTGGATTTTGTAAGGGTATGAATTAGTACTGTTATTACTATGTGAACAAGCTCAATCTGCACATGATGTTATCTTTTACGTATTATGTTTTATTTTTTCAGAAGAAGTTATCTTTACCAAAAAATAGGGTAGCATTTGTCTTAAAGTCACTAGGAAAGAAACGAAAAGACCACAAGTGTGAAAATTAAAGGTGAATATATGTCAAAATATAAGATTAAAGATGCTTTGCTGAAAAATTGACAAAGTGCATACCGAGAGATCAATGGAGTGGTCTAGTCTCTTGTTGGCTTTCTGATAAAGCGAAGGTATAAACAAATCTTGAAAACACACCTACTTTATTATATTTACTATGTTTTGATTTTAGTTATGCTATATATATAAGATATTCTTTTAATATTTCAATCCTTGAGGCATACCCAAGAAAACAGAAACAATAGGACCAAGCAAAAGATGACTCACACAGGAGGATCAAAAAGTATTGCTACATTGATGCATGAGCAGGTAACCTTTGAAATTATAGTGTTTTCAAATCTTTTTTGTCACTCATATCTAACAACAATTTTGTTGTTTAGGCGAAAAGTGGGATTGAGCCTACACGAGCAGAAAAATTCTTATTAACTCACAAAAAACCTGCGGATGGTAAACCAGTGGATGATGATTCTGCAAAGGCAATTGTAATATTTCTTCATTCTTTTAGTTTTTAAATCAAGAAACAATTAGAGAATTTTTTCAAAAATTTGAATAAATTAATTTCAAATATTTATCATGTATGCTATAGTCAAGACATGATAAATGAAAGAATGAGCAGTAACAAAAGATCTACTGACCAACCATTTCACAAGGTTGCTTGGGAAGGCGATGTGTATTCTCAAAGTGTTAGGAAATGACAAAAGTGGGTATGTTTGTGGTTTAGGACTTGGTCCAACTCCTTCGGTTCTATGGGGTAGTAGATCTCTGTAGAAAATATTGTGGTAGATGATTCATCTAATGAGGTTATACAAAGGCTAGAATGGGAGATTACTGAGTTGAAAAAGAAACAAAATGAAGAAATGAATCTAATGAAACAAAGTCACGATAAGTTGCAATGAGAACTACTCCAAATGAGACTATTCTTGCAAAAATATGTTCTTAATGAATCTCAGTCTCAACATAACAATGACAACTCAAATGACTAGGTAACTCCAGTGCAAGTCTTAGATATTTTTTATGAGATTTTTGATCCTATAAATGTCTCGTTAACTAATGTATCACTATTTATCAGCTTTCCAACACTAACAATGGCTAAGAACAAGTACAACAATCATCTAGGATGCCTAGTAGTGCTGAAATCGCTCCAAGTCATGGTACTACTCATCTTTATCCTTTGCTACTATTTGAGTTTTCCTATTTTGTAAAGTTTCGTGGGCTGATGAATCAAATTTCTTATGTTGTACTTCTTACTTTCTTGATTAAGTGAGTGCTCTTACGATCGCCTTGTCGCCAATGGTGAGAGGTGAGGCAAGATGACCCTTCGTCGTCTTTTAGCTTTGTCGTGAAGCGATCTTACAAATCTACAAACAATTTACGAAGTCACCAGGTTCTAAGACTTCTGCAATGCTTCTGTAATAATTTAAAGGTTGTTGTCATATGTTTATCCGACAAAGTCAAGTCTCTTAAACAAATTCATGTTTGCAAGAAACAGCTCTTAACGTAGTGTTTCTGTAGATAAAAGGGAAATAGGATGCTAAGGTCCTCTTTGCACTTTAATCACTGCTGATTTCATCGACCAATAAAACTGAAGAAGTTAATGGAAACAAGGCCTTTGTCATATCACAGAATTCAAAAATCTATAATGAATTGAATGAATAGAAAAGAAGATAATCAACTATAATGAACTGCTATCCAGAGGAATCAAGATTGAACTGAATTTAAACAGTTAAAAACTAGTTAGACAAAACTTACAAGTAGTCACAGATTCTAAATTGTCTCCACTTGAGGCATTCTTTTTCCTCCTTGATCTAAATAAAACGAAAGCGGGTAATGAAACTACACGAAATCTGCAAGAATCAACTAAGAAAAGAAAAAAGACAGATATCCAATTTCTTCCAGTGCCATCTATTAAAGAAACAAAATTCATAAGTAACGCTCACATACATTTTCATTAGTACTTCCTGTTCTTTGGAGAATAGAAAAGGAAGCTTATATACTAATAATGCCATAATCCAATTTGCTCGCTCCTAATTTTAAAGGGAATGCTCACATACTAATGTAGCAATAGTACCCTGCCTAGTGCTGAATAGACATTTCCTCCATTGTAAGTCTCCGGCAATTTGTCAAGTTGCCGGCAACCTCTACTTAGCTTGCTATGAACATAACTTCTGACAAATCTCCACAATTTCCCCATGAATCCTAACTTGATCCTTGATTAAATTCCATTGGACAAGCAGTTGGTCAATATTGTTGTATCTCTTATGTGCATTAGCCTCTTCCCTGTTCTCCAGTTCTTGTTCTTGGCATGTTTTCTTGCTTCAATCCAGCCGTGAAGTCTATAATTTTCGCAGACATAGTCCAGCAAATATTTTTAAGCCGAAGAAACACTCTCCACAATTGACTAGCGATCTTGCTCTGTATGAATAGGTAGACAATTGTTTTTGTAGTTTCCCCACAAAATAAACTTTTTTTTTAACTGTTCAATACTTCTATCTGATGCTGACAGAATCCAACATTGTGTTTAGTACATACACTGTGAAGTGAAACTCTTTCTTGGTTGGTACTTGAACATTAATCATACAGAAATGAATTCCACAGGCAAAATCTTGATGGCTCACAATTGATTAAACAACAAACAGACACACTAAGAACTGCTTAATTTTAGCACCAAACAATAACAGGAACAATTTAACATTGTAGTAGATCTGGTGGAGGTGGCTCCGTTGTCTGTTTCTCTCCTGTTCCATTTTAAATGATGAATGACATACTTAGGCCCCAAGACAAATGAGAATCAATGTGGCAGTGGAAAAGCCAAATCCCAGGATTACCTGCCACGAAACAAATGATTACCCATCCACTATGTGACGAGCAGGTCAAATTCTGCACAAATATGCCTTAAAAACGTCCACAGTCGGCAGGAGGATTCCGGAATTCTCAAGAATTCCTTAGAAATGTGTAGAGCTTGCAAGAAGGCCCTAGGAGCTTCTAGATGACTCTAGGCTAGTGTAGAGAATTCTTGCCTTGTAAATATCTAAGATATTTTGTAGGAAGATTCTAGGTTAGCAATTGTAGCCATTGGATCAAAGTGATCCTAGCCATCCATTTAGGAAGGGGACTAATATAAATACACCCTTAGGCTTCTCATTTTCACCATCCAGAAATCAACAAGCAATCAAGCATTGTAAAGCTTAAGAGTTCTCTCTAATAAAGAGTTCTTTCTTTGTTCCTCCAAAGTTTCAAGTTCCTTCGTCAAGTTTCTTAAGCTTAGTCTTTCTAAGTCTTGCTAAGCTTCGGGAGTTAGGCTGACTAGCAACTTGAGCGGTAATACTTTTCTAGGCCGTACGGTCCGTTGGAATTACAACCAAGTCCGTGACAGTTGGTATCAGAGCCAAGGTTCGAAAACTGTCAGAACATCAAGAGGAATGGAAGGCGGAAGCAAGATCACCCAAGTTGGCAAGGAGAAATCTAGGGTCTAGAGGTATCGATCTATGGAGTCCATGGTGGAGTTTGAGATACGGCTAGCCAAGGTAGAATTGGCCATAGCCAATGGGCAGGAGAAGTTCGACGAGGCTGACCAGATGTTCGAGGAGGTCGAACAAAGCCTAGATGGATTGCGGGAGGAGATGCAATTCGCCGTGAACCAAGTTCTAGCCAAATGTCTCGACAATGTGAAGGCCGTGGAGGAGACAGATAGGGTGGAGATTTCTTCAATGCGGGAAGAGCTAGGGAGGCTTTTGCGCAAGCTGGAGAGAATGGAGGAGGAGCTTAGCCTGTGCAAAAGGGCTCTTGCCTAGGGGACTATGAGTACGTTCAAGGTAA
The DNA here is from genome assembly GCA_025774065.1 of Solanum ossicruentum. NCBI lineage: Eukaryota > Viridiplantae > Streptophyta > Magnoliopsida > Solanales > Solanaceae > Solanum > Solanum ossicruentum. The sequence continues at coordinate 4,855 of JAOTQR010076578.1, forward strand.
GGACTACACCTTCCAATTGGATGTTCCACGACCTAAGTCTTTTAAAGTGTCAAGAAATGCGAAGGACCTAAGTACTTTAGGGCACTTGCCATGACCGACGAAGCCCTAAAGGTGGATATGGCTAGTCTCTACCTCGAGGACACCATGATGGAGTGGTGGAAAAGGAGACAGGGGGACATAGAAAGAGGTACCTGCTCTATTAGCATATGGGCAGAATTCAAGGCAAACTCAAGAAGCAGTTCTACCCCAGCAACGTGGAAGAAGAGGCACGTGGAAAGCTGAGGCCACTGCAACACAAAGGAAACATTCGGGAGTACGTAAAGGAGTTCACTAAGGTACTTCTTGAGATCCCAGACTATCCTGATAAAGAAGCTTTCTTTGCCTTTATGGATGGGTTACAACAGTGGGCAAGGCTTGAGATCCAAAGACGAGGTGCTCAAGACTTGACCGCTGCTATCTCCATTGCCGAGTCCCTTATACCAAAGGACAAAAGAGGCAAGGAGAAGAGTGGGGGAGACCCACATCGAGGCAATCGAAAGGGTAAAGGGATCTAAGGAGCACCAGGCTAAGGCTAGACCCCCGATTAGCTGCTTCTTTTGTGAGGGGCCACACAAGGCAAGGGAATGCCCCAAAAAGAGCAAACTCTCAGCCTTGATCGAGGAACATGAGCAAGAGGAAGCGAAGATAGGGGCCCTATGACTCCTCAGTGCTATCGAGGTAAAGGTGGAAGTGCCCAAAAATGAGAAGGGGAGGCTGTTTGCAGATGCCAAGATTGGATGACACACTGTGAAGGCATTAGTTGGCACCGGAGCCGACAACAACTTCCTCACCTTTCAGGAGGCCAAGAAGATGGACATCCAGTTTAAGAAGGGATGTGGTTGGCTCAAAGGAGTCAATTCTGCACCAACAGAGACCTTTGGAGTTGCCAGGATTGTAAAGGTCAGCTTAAGCAATTGGAACGGTCATATTAACTTCTCTATCATTACCATGGATGATTATCCACTTGTCTTGGGTATTGAGTTCATGGACCAAGTCAAGGCCATCCTATTTCCCTTCACAAACTCACTATGTATCTTGGAGGAGGTAACACGCATCTTTTCCTACTAGAGCGGGAAACCCAACTCCAAGAGAAGCAGATCTTAGCCATGCAACTCGCCAAAGGGGTGAAGAAGGAGGAGCCAACCTACCTTGTAGCTTTGGAGGAAGAAGCTGTTGTTCCACCAGTTGAAGCCCTTCCCCAAGAAGTCCAGCACGTCTTGGAGGAGTTCAAAGACGTGATGCCGACCCAACTGCCAAAGAGGTTACCACCAAAGAGAGAGGTGGATCATAAGATAGAGCTGGAATCAGGAGCCACCCCGCCTACGGCAGTGCCATACCACATGGCGCCTTCGGAGCTTGAGGAATTACAAAGACAATTGAAGAAGTTAATGGACATGGGGTACATTCGTCCATCAAAAGCACCATATGAAGCCTCGGTGTTGTTCCAGAAGAAGCACGACTGATCACCCCGGTTGTGCATCAACTACCGGGAGCTCAACAAGATAATGGTGAAGAACAAGTACCGAATCCCACTTATTGTTGATCTCTTTGATCAACTTGGCCAAGCACGATGGTTTACCAAGTTGAATCTATGATATGGCTACTATCAAGTGAGGATTACCGCGGGAGATGAACAAAAGACTACTTGTGTCACGAGGTATGGTTCGTACGAATTTTTGGTCATACCTTTCAAACTCACGAATACGCTAGTGACATTTTGCACCCTCATGAATCGTGTCCTACAACTGTTCTTGGACAAGTTCATGGTGGTATACTTGGAAGACATTGTCATATATAGCAACACATTGGAGGATCATGTAAATCATTTAAGATAAGTCTTCCAAGTACTCTTGGCGAATGAGCTGTTTGTCAAGAAGGAGAAGTTCGCCTTTGCTCAACGAGAAGTCTCCTTCTTAGGACACATTTTCAGAGAGGGCAAGCTCAGGATGGATTAGTCTATGGTCCGCGCAATACAAGAATGGGAGCCGCGAAAGAAGGTTCCAGAACTTCAATCCTTCCTTGGGTTGGCCAATTACTATCAAAAGTTCATCAAAGGCTATTCTGCTATAGTTGCTACCCTCACGGATCTGCTAAAGAAGAACCAGACCTAGGATTGGAGTGAGAAGTGCTAAACAACATTTGAGGCGCTGAAAGAAGTCGTGATCTAGGAGCTGGTATTGGTCTTGCCTGACCATACCAAGCCTTATGAAGTGCAGACGGATGCCTCAGACTTTGCCCTGGGAGGCGTCCTTATGTAAGAAGGGCATCCGGTGGCTTATGAGAGTCATAAGGTAAATCATGTGAAGAAGTGCTACACGATTCAAGAGAAGGAGATGACTACTATAGTACATTGCCTGAGAATATGGAGGCATTATCTGTTAGGCACCAAGTTTGTGGTGAAGACAGATAATGTTTCCACAAGCTACTTTCTTAAGCAGAAGAAGCTGACACCAAAGCAAGTCAGGTGGCAGGCCTTCTTAGCAGAATTCAACTTCGTGACGGAGTACAAGCCAGGCAAAGGGAATATTGTGGCTGGCGCCCTAAGCAGAAAGGCCGAACTTGCCTATATCACTAGCCCAAAACTCCCGATAGTCGACTGTATAAAGGAGGGGTTGGTGCAAGACCCGTAAGCCAAGAATCTGTTGGGTTTGGCAAGTTAGGGGAAGACATACCAGTTCTAGCTTGAGGATGGGTTGCTCCTCACCAAGGGAAACTGGGTATATGTACCAAAATGGGGAGGATTAAGATAGGAAATCATCAAGGAGTGCCATGACTCTAGGTGGGCAGGTCACCTTAGAGTGCAAAGGACTATGGCACTCATTGAGTGAGCTTACTACTGTCCCCAAATGAGGGACGATAATGAGCTCTATGTAAAGGTCTGTCTTGTGTGCCAGCAAGACAAGGTGGAACAACATCCCACAACCGGTCATTTGGAGCCATTGCCCATTGCTGAGAAACCATGGGAAAGTATTTCCATGGACTTCATCACATGCCTGCCGAAAACCGAAGGGTGCAGTATCATTACGGTCATCGTGTACCAATTCAGCAAGTATGGAGTATTCATACCGGTCCCGACCAAGTTCAAAGCTGAGGATACTACCTGACTATTCTTCAAACATGTGCTGAAAAATTGGGGCATACCAAAGACCATAGTCAGTGATCGGGACACACACTTCATAGGAAGGTTTAGGATGGAGCTCTTCAAAATCTTGGGGTCTGAGCTCAACTTTTCCATAAGCTTTCACCCATAGACCGATGGCCAAATGAAGAGGGTAAATACCTTACTGGAGCTATACCTGTGGCACTATGTCAATGCCAATCAGAAGGATTGTGCTAAGCTACTCAACATCGCCTAATTTTCTTATAATTTACAGAAGAGTGAATCAACTGGGGCGAGTCCGTTTGAGCTGGTAATGGGACAACAACCAATGACGCCACAAACTATGGCTATTGGTTATAAAGGGCCTAATCCTTCCACTTACAAGTTTGCCAAAGGATGGCACGAGAAGGCAGACTTGGGAAAAGCTTACTTAGCAAAGACAGCACAGAAAATGAAGAAATGGGCTGATGCTAAGAGGCAACATCTAGAGTTTGAGGAAGGAGACTTAGTCATGGTAAAGCTCCTTTCTCATCAAAGTTGAAGGCTGGTCAATGTGCACAAGGGGCTATTTAGGCACTATGAGGGTCTGTTTCCGGTAGAGAAACGCATTGGCAAGCTAGCCTACTGCTTGACTCTACCCTCACACTTGGAAATGCATCCTATTTTTCATGTGAGTCTGCTGAAGCCGTACCATCAGGATGAGAATGATCCAAGCCGAGGTGAGTCAAAGAGAGCACCAATAGCCATCACAACAGTGCCGGAGCGAGAAGTGGAGGAAATTCTTGTGCACCACCTCGTTCCCAGATGGGGGACTCATCCTAGATATACCGAGTACTTTGTCCAATGGAAAGGGTCTCCCGACAACGACGCGAGATTGGAACATGAGCTGACATTGTGGGACTACCAGGACCTGATCCGAGCCTAGAAGAAGGACGTGCCGAGGACATCGCCAGATTAAGTGGGGGAGAATGTGACGAGCAAGTCAAATTCTACCCAAAATATGCCTTAAAAACGTCCACAGTCGGCAGGAGCATTTCGAAATTCTCTAGAATTCCTTAGAAACGTGTAGAGCTTGCAAGAAGGCCCTAGGAGCTTCTAGAAGACTCTAGGCTAGTGTAGAGAATTCTTACCTTGTAAATACCTAAGATATCTTGTAGGAAGATTCTAGGCTAGCAATTGTAGCCATTGGATCAAAGTGATCCTAGTCGTCCATTTAGGAAGGGGACTAGTATAAATACCCCCTTAGGCTTCTCATTTTCACCATCCAGAAATCAACAAGCAATCACGCATTGTAAAGTTTAAGAGTTCTCTCTAATAAAGAGTTCTTTCTTTGTTCCTCCAAAATTCCAAGTTCCTTCAACAAGTTTCTTAAGCTTAGTCTTTCTAAGTCTTGCTAAGCTTCGGGAGTTAGGCTGACTAGCAACTTGAGTGGTAAAAGTTTGCTAGACCGCACGGTTTGTTGGAATTTAGACCAAGTCTGTGACAACTAGCATGAACATCGATTGTACACTAGAACCAAATTTAACTTGTAGAATATAGTTCCGAATCTTGGTTGCCAAAGTCCTCGTGAAACATTGCTTGTGTAGTCAAATTGTACCGGTGAAATAGGAGGGAAGTCCAGTGTATAAATAACTGGAACGTTTTCATAATAGGCCTGCAACAATGAAGTTCTTGTAGGAAGAACAAATGAAATGTTTTTCATGCTAGCAGCAAAATGCTTATTATTAGGACCTTGACATCTAGGACCAGGGTTGCAATTCACTAAGCCTAATCCAACAGTGAAAAACAAGTTCTTATCAATCTGATAGGGAACTTTATTATTGCTCGGAATGCTCCTCAATTAGTTAGCGAAATTAGTGGTACTGGTTGTATCATTGAAGGCTGGAAGTTGAGGCAACAAAGGCCTTGAATTCATGTCCGAGTTGAGATTTGTGTACTGAAGGATAGCATTGGTAGTGGTATTGTTGAATTGCACGATTCTGTAGTGGCATAGGCTCTAGCTACCTTGTAGAATCGGCTGATTAGCTGTGAGAATCACATTAGTTATTTTTCCAGGTCCAATCATAATGACATTAGTTGTAAAAATCTTGTTGTAAATAGCATCAACACCCACAACAGTGAGCATGTAGTTTGCAACTGAGATGAAAAGCTGGATATTGACTGAATCATTGATCACTATTAAATGAAAATGAAATAACCTTTTCATAGTGCTGAGATGTTTGAATGAAATTCACAGGACTTGTCACTTTTTAATCTGATCAGGTTCCAAGCTGAAGAATAGGTAAAGTTTCCATTACCGGTAAGCTTTCATATTTTTTAAGTACTACATTTAATTAAAAAGAAAGCAACATGTATTTAATTAACCTGTATTTCCATTAAAAAAAAAAAAGGAGAAACCTATATTTTTTGAGTAGCTGAAGAACAGGTTCCAATTTGTGAGCCTCATTTTCATTAAATACAGGAGGCGGAACCTGTATTTGATTAATTTTTTGGGTCATGGCTCCGAATTATAGATTATTGTGTACTGTTAATTTAGCTTTGAGTTTTAACCAGACTTGATTTCTATTCGAATGTTTCTTTCTTATAATTTTTTAGATTAGTCACACTACTTATAATGCTTTTATATTTTACATTTCATCTTTTGACAAATTTATTTTTTTCAGGTCCCATAATCTGATTTTTGTGAATTTTACCCCAGGAGATTTTAATATGCAAAAGACTTACAACTCATTCAAAGACATTATTCAATAGGATAGACATTAGTAAGAACAATATAAATTTATTTTTATAAGTTGTGACGTTCATATTTTAAATTACTCCTTCCTTTTATTTTGTCTACATTTAATAGAGATCTATTATATTTTATGGATTAATAGTGATATGTTTTTAACCATTTGCTAATGAGTTTGATGGATTTCAATATATAATTGTTTGATAAATGTAGTAGTTATTATTAATAGTCCCTACTAATTAATGTTGACATTATGATAAATGGATGCTAAAAGGGCAAAACTAAGACATTTTTGAAAGGGATGTTGTAGTCATAACATGCGATTTTAAAATTGCCCCGTTAATCTACTACCTTTTAGCGACTATTTATTTGAATTTATTGACTAAAATATTGGTTGCTAAAAGACCATTGCCAGCAAATACAAATAGCATTTAGCAGCCAATGTAGTTGTGCAAATAATTACCATTAAAATTGCTATCTTTTAGTGGCTATTCATTAAGATTTATCGACTAAAATAATAGATGCTAAAACACTGAAGTTAGCCAAGATACATGACCTTTAACTACTAATACAATTTCCACAAATCATTGCCATTAAGACAACTACCTTTTAGCATCTATTTATTTTGATTTATCGACTAAAACAATGGACGCTAAAACACCAAAGTTAAAGGATATGAAGTGCATTTGGTAGCTAATATTTTTGCCGCACAATTCATGTAAAAGCAAATGGCATTTAGCGGTAATTTATGGTACCCTTTACCTGCAATACTCACAATGGCCGGGAAAGACTTTATCGACCCCAATATTGCCAGCAAAAAACCATTAGCAGGTATAGGATATTGCGGAAAATATTATTGCCGCTAAAGCCGTACTTTATTGCCGCTAAATGTCTCTTTTGTAGTATTGCCCGTCTTGATGGTTGTTCATACACAGTGGATGTATCCATTTGAAAGGTAATGATTATTCTTATATAAGTAATTAAATCTTTGTATAATCTAATCATTCATTAATATATTCGCATTCTTACATACATATATGCAGAAAAATTGGAGCCTGCAAACGACCAATTAAGCAGAGGGGACAGACTGAATGGTCAATTGTGCAAGCTCATATTGCCAGAGAAACTGGTGATTTCTACTCCTTTTACTTTGGGGATGAAGCCCCTTATAGGAGTAATAGACCAACTCGCAATGATGAGGGTGATAGTGATCCTATGTTTCCACCTATTTCGATTTTTAATCAAAGTGGACAAGGATCTAAAAGGCGTGGAAGACGAAGCCTCACTAGTATGGAATATTAGTCAGCTACGATCCATATTTTGCTTAATTGTCCCGAAATTCATCCATATGTTGAGTAAGAGTTAAATTATGTTAACTTTAAATTATCAAGTTAAAATTGAGAACTAACTCACAAAAATATATTTGTCAATAATAGCGTGTTTGTAAATACATGGGGAAGCGAAGCTATATATACAAGACTTGCAACATGGTTAAAGAGTTCTTAAGTTTGAATGTTAAAATATATTGAATCGACAAGTATAACATATTCATTTTATACCTAATTGTATTATCTTTAATACAATTTATAGGTATATAATGAATACTCAATTGTCGAATATTCACCATTCGTGAGAGAGATCGCACTCAGACCTGATTCTCAAGTTGATACACTCCATAAGTACTATGTCAATGGTTTTAAGTTTCAAACTTAGGAAGTTTCTATGCACAGGAAGACCAATAACAGTAGTGTGTATGTTCAAGGTGATGTCGACGGTAATAACCATACTATTGAATATTTTGGTGTCATTCAAGAGATTGTTGAACTAAGATATTCAGGCTGGCCTAAGAAAAAGATTGTATTGTTTTGCTGTAACTGGTATGATCCATCACAAAGAGGCACAAGGGTGGACAAACAACATAGCATTATTGAAGTTAAACACACCAGACAATACTCAAGTTATGACCCTTTTATCATTGCCCAAAATACTAAGCAACTCTATTATGCACCATATCAATTGCATAGAGATAAGGTTGATTGGTGGGTTGTTATTAAGAAAAAGCCTGTAGGAAGAATAGAACTTGAGAATGTGTTAGATGTGGCATACCAAAATGATATTGCACTTGTTCAATTGAGTTGGAAACCATACTAGAACATCCTCAACAAATACTAGAAGTTTCTGATGATGAGCTTGTAATACTAAACATTAAGGAAGAAGTAAACAAGGAATATGAATCATTTGAGGAGGAGGAACTGGAGGACAATGAATATGCAACAACTGAGGAGGAAGAATTGGTGGATGATGAAAATGAAAGAAGTGAGGAGGAATATAGCGATACATTATAACTAGTATGTATGTTATTTATTGTGCTATCATTAAATTTATTTAAATTTTTATATATCGAATTATTACTTTACATATAGAGTCATCTGGTGGTGATGGTCATAGACCTCGAGATCATCTTGGGGCAAGCAGTTCTAGTATGTGCAAGAAGAAAAACACTAGGACATGTATTGACCCTGAGTATATTCTAGGATATATTTCCTTTACCCCCGATCTCGACATACGCACAGCTACTTCTCCTACCATTAAGGTTGTTCCGTTTGGGACTATGGATCCTCTGACTTACCATAGTCAGTTTCAGAGACCACATGGCGTTTCTTCCTCATCATAGTCCAGGTTCATTTCATATGACCAGACCATCCCGCTACCTACAGTTACTGTTCCACGACCTCACAGATTATCATCTTTGGGTACTCCATCTCTGAGTGTTCAGTTTCTATTAGATTTGCACAACCTACAGATCTGCTAATTGAAGAACTAAGTTTGTAGACATGTTTCTCAAAATAAATAATAAAAGACGACACATTATTTTTGCGGAAACACTCGGTTCATAAAAGGTGAAAAACCACGACCTGTACCCCTATAGGAATTTTTCCCAACTTCACTAAATCAAATGAGCCTCAACAAAGATTACAAGATCCTAGTAATCTATGACACAACTTCAACTAAACTATAGCTTCAAATAAACTCCCAAGGCTTATGTCCCCTAAGTCTTAGAGTTGCCCTTGAAACGACCGCCTTAAGTGTTCGAAAATGTGCATCGGAAATGCCCATAATCGTAATTTTTATATATCTCAAAATAATGCGTGATATCAAAAATATGACTTCATATTCTTGTTGATGGGGAAAAATTGAGTGGGAAGTGGGTATAACCCAAATTTTATAGAATCCATAGCAAAAAACAAATTTCACCAACTTTGTAATTCAAGTAGCTGTCTGCAACAGTCCGCCACGCAGACCTGTCGAGGAGCTGTATAAATTTGTCCTGTGCATTGGGTCCGCACTGCAGACTAGACGCGAACCTGTGTATTTTGTTGCCAATTTTTCCTCCTTTGGTCCAAGGCCTCTGGTCTTGGGCCTAAGCCTTCTTATACGTAAAAACACCTCTACTTAGCCATTTTTCAACCTCATATCATATAAGACATTCCCCGATACTCTCTCAAACACTAGACAAATATTTCACTTAAAATTTAAGTGTCCCAATCTCATTCTGTATCTAAGGATTTCATTCAAGCTTCAAGTCTCCATTCAAATCTTCTTCAAGAAAACCTCCAAAGTTAAGGTATGTGGGTTTCAACCATTGGGTCCTTTCACCCATGGTGTCAACCGTCCTTTTCATATAAAATGCATGTTTACAAGTTGATTTACTAATGGATATTACTTATTATGGATTATGACTATAAACTACATTGGGTTTTCATGACATGTTGTTCAACTATGCATGTTTTGAGTTATAAATTTAAGATCTATTTGAGATTTGATGAGAGGTATTGATGTATCTTGTTAGAGGATGTTACCAAGTGTTGGTTGGCAGATTTATATTAGTTTTTTTAAACATATTTTCACTCTTGAATTGCATGATTTTGTACTAGCATTACACACCCGCCAAGTGTTTGATAAAATATCTTTTTAAGGATTCTTAAAGTTTTGATGATCTATTGGTTGATTTATGTATCAAGTAACTTTATGATGATTTTGAGCTTTCTAAAGATGTGTTTAATTCATGAAAATGTTCATGATGTTGTAAAGCTGGATTAAGCCCTTTTCTTAAAGATTTTACCTCTTGTGAGCCCTTGATGTTGATGTTATTGCAAGGGTAATGTTTGATGATGATCAAATCTTGTTTTGAAGTTAGGCTCACCATTAGAGGTCAAAGATATTTTAGACCTACTCATGTCATGTATCTATGTTTCTTATGAATGATTAAATCTATGATTACTTTATGTATTCCATGGAATTAGATTTTGTACCGATGGATTGAGGGAATACTCTCTTTCCTTGAACTATGTACCACCATAGGATGAGGTTTTAACCTTACTTTACTAATGGATCCATTTAGTAAACTTTGTCTTGAGGTTCTTCTCAAAATTGGGTCATGTTCCCATAAGGCGAAGTTTCTAAAGAAATCCTTTCTGAAATTGGGTCATGTTCCTATAAGGAAGGTTACTTCATATGAAAATGGGTCATGTTCCCATAAGTTTGAAGTATGGTATACCTTGGCAAGTAGACTACCTCTTTATTGGTGAGAGGTAATCATCGGGATTCCAAGTTGTAGCTCGCTTGGTCTTATTCTATGTCGGTTGAGGTCTCTTCCCACACTTATGTGTTATGATCTATACAAGTTGAATGATTTACAAGCATATTTTACTTCATGCATTGATCATGCATGCCATGTTGAGATTTTGCCTGTCTATTGCCTATTATTGTGCATTTTGATTATGTTGCCTATCTATTGTAGCATTGTATCCTACATATTTTGTACATTCAAATATACTAACACATACTCTATGCCTACATGATGTTACCATGTAGGAACCAGAGTCCTATTTGACTATCCTCCTCCACGTGGCTAGTTGGACATCTTGAAGATAAGCTTGGTGAGTCCTCAAGTTCGATGACACTATCTACTTTCTCTTCCTAATCCTAATACACCTTTATTTTGATAATTGACATTATAAGGGTGATCCCAAAAAGTGTGTCGGCCCTTGCTCCAATCTAAGTTTTGAGGTGTTGTTAGAATATTATGATGTATCTACGCTTTGACCTTGATTGTTTATATTTTTATGTTATTAAACAATTTCCATATTCCCTTTTATCCCTATTTTTACTCTCTTGAATGTTGTCTAATTGCTTCCTCAACTAAGACTGCATGTATGATATGCTACGAGAATTGTTTAGTGTTCCTTCGGGTTCCCCATTGACCGTGTCACATCTAGGCCCTAGGTCTGGGTCATGAGAAACTTGGTATAAGAGCACAAGCATGGCAATGGTCCTCGGAATCCAACACATCACTCGATTAGAGTCTTATTCATGGTTGTGAAGCGCGCAGTAACTATGAATGGGAGGCTATGAGGCTCTTTAGGAAATGTTTCCTTTCTTCATGGTCTATGCCATGACATAGATGTCAAGGTAAGGTTTTCCCCTAATGAATGTTCTTTGACATTCTAGATCATGCCAATTCCAAGAGGAAGAAGAGCCCGTACACTCGAGGGGCAATCGACTCCTCCCGCTCCACAAGCTCCTCAAGATGGAGGAGTGGCTCATGAAGAATCCTAGGAAGCTCTTACCATCTTAACTTATGTTGTGACTAATAAAATCAACCAAGGGGCCCAAGCTACTCATGCTTGTACACCTGCTTCAAGGGTGAGAGACTTTACTAGGATGAACCCACTGGAGTTCCATGGGTCTAAGGTGGATGAGGACCCTCAGGAGTTAATTGATGAGGTTTGTAAGGTGTTGGCTATTATGGGAGTTACATCAGAGGAGAAGGCGAAGTTGACGAACTACCAACTCAATGGGGTGACTCAAATATGGTTTACCCAATGGAAAGAGGAGAAGGGGAACAATAATGTGATCCTTTAGGAAGAGTTTAAAGTGGCATTTCTCAACTGGTTCTTTCCCCTTTAGCTAAGGGAGGCCAAGATGATGGAATTTATGAATCAAAAGTAGGAGTCTATAAGTATGAGGGATTATGACCTTAAGTTCAACCAACTCTTCAAGTATGCTCCACAATTGGTGGACCAGCCGAGGTATAGGACGAACAAATTTGTGATGGGGATGTACGACTTAGTAAATGAGGAGTGTCGTGATGCTAAGTTGATAAGTGATATGGAGTTATCCTATCTCATAACTTATGCCGAATAGCTGGAGGGTGAAAAGCTTAGAAAGAAAAGGATTGGTGAGGCCAAGAGGGCCCGTTTTGTAGGTGAATTTCAAAATTCCAAGGGTGGCCAGTTTCCAAAAGGCCAAAAGTTCCAAAGGCAAGAGTTATCCAATGCTTCCAGTAAGGGGTTTGCTAATGGTAGGGTGCAAAATCAAAGATTTCAAGGAGGTGATGAGCAGGTGGAAAGCCTAGATGCCAAAAGTATGGGAAAGGCCACAATGGCCCATGTTTGAAGAAATCTAATTCTTGCTTTGGTTGTGGTGGATTTGAGCACAAAGTTAGTGGTCCCCCTCATGCTCAACCCAAAGGTGGAGGTGATGCTTCTCAAGGCCAAGGTGCTAATGCGGGTCGAGGAGGAAGGGAAGGTCATTAAGGTGGTTCCCCAAGGCATAATAGGTTCTTTGCCCTTCAAGTGAGGCAAGGAGGGGATGAGGCACCCGATATTGCTTGCGGTATGTTGAAGTTTTCTTTGACTTAGATATGTGTGCATTGATAGTTCCGGGTGCCACTATTTCTTTCATTATTATTTTTGTTGCTTATGGGTTTCATATATGTCTCGAATTGTTATGTGAACTCTTTTCATATCTACCCCATTAGTGAGTCCATTGTTGCTAGAAGTGTATATAGAAATTGTCCCATGGTCATATTGCATTAGGTCTTGCCTTGTTATATTGTTGAATTAGATGTCATTCTTTGGGTGGTTTGGTCACATGCATATTATGTCTAATTCCCTAATAAACCCATCCTTGAGTGGGAGATTGTAAAGTAGTGGTGAAGGAGTAGGTCCAATTGATTTCTAAGGGTTGTATTTATCATCTTGTAAGGGTAGGGGTGTTGAGCCTAGGGTCCTTCCTATTTAGTCGATTTTGTGGTCAATGAGTTCTTGTTGTCCTTTCCAATATTTTGAATTTGGGGTAGTGTCTTTTGGTTTGACTTATGCACCGACTATGTCTATAGGTCTCATGAATAGGGTCTTTAAACCCTACCTTGTTATGCTTGTGGTAGTACTTGGTGATGATATATTGGTTTGTTTCTGGAAATGAGGAAGCGCTTGTGAATAAATTTGGGGGTGATGCTGTGAATCTTTTGGAATGTGAGATTGCTTGCTAGTTGTGGAAAGTGGGAATCCTTGGGGTGACAATAGAGTGTTTGGAGAAGTGCATAGGTTGGTTTGGTTGGGAATATGTGAGGTTAGATGAAGTTGTGAATGGTAGTGTAGTGGTCTTTATGTTTTCGAATTATCTTTGGTTGAAGAGGCCTAGTTAAAGTAAAACCTTGACCCCGTCTTGCTAGAGTTGAAGGTTTGGATGGAAGATAATGAAGTGGGGTTTTCTCCCAAGGGGGAGATAGTGTCTTTAGGTACCGAAGTGGGCTTTGTGTGCTTGTGTTAATGGTTGGGTGTGTTTAAAGGTTTCACCCATGGAGGTTTTGGTACGGATTGGCAATAAATGGGATTGAACCTAGGTTTGTGGGTCCTTGTAGAATGTTAAAGAGGATTGGTAAAGTTGTTTATGAATTGGAATTTGCCTATGGGAATGGATAGAGCTAGTCCGGTCTTTCATGTAACTATGTTGAGGGGATATGTTAGTGGCTCATGTGCTATAGGACTCTTTCAGGTTGTACATGTTGTAAGGGATGAGTTGGATCAGGAGAAGGTCCCGGTGGAGATATTGGATGGATGGGTGGAAAAGTTGATTAATGAGAATGTAGTGCTCGTCAAGCCCATTTGGAAGAATCGCTAAGTCGAAAGTGTCATTCGGGGAGCCGGACCAGGCATGGAGAAGCAATATTCATACCTCTTTCATTCTATTCAATCTTACGATAACAAATCAAGCAATTTTACGATTCCAAGTCTAAAATTTCAGCCCTTATGTCCTTTGCATGCATTCATGTTTAAATTGACAAGTTCTTGGTGATTTTGATACTTATGTTGAGATCTTTGAAGTGATATTTAAGTGCGTTGTTGCATTCTTGTGTGGGATGAAATCATCTTGCTTACTTCTCTTATATACATTTCTTTGAAATTTGGGGACAAATGTTCCCAAGGGAGAGATATTGAAATGACCCCAAAAAAAGTGACCAAAAATGTGCCTCTGAAGTGCCCATAATCGTAATTTCCATATAACTCAAAATTCGTATGTGATATCGAAAATCCGATATCATATTCTTGTTCAAGGGGCATAATTGAGTGAGAAGTGGGTATAATCCGAACATTAAAGGACCCATAGCAAAAAATGAATTTCGCCAATTTTGCAATTTTAGTGGTTGTCTGCGATGCGAAGCTGTATAAATTTTCCCTTGCATTGGGTCCGCATCGCGCACTTGTGTATTTTGTGGCCAATTTTTCCTGCTTCGGTCCAAGGCCTTCGAGTCAAGGGCCTAAGCTTTCCTATGCATAAAGACACCTATATTTAGCCATTTTTCAACCTCATATCATACAAGACATTCCTCAATAATCTCTCAAACACTTAGACAAATATTTCACTCAAAATTCGAGTGTCCCAATCTCATTTTGGATCCAAGGATTTCATTCAAGCGTCAAGTCTCCATTTAAATCTTCTTCAAGAAAACCTCCAAAGTTAAGATATGTGGGTTTCAACCATTGGGTCCTTTCACCCATGGTACCAAATCTTCCTTTTCATATAAAATTCAAGTTTTCAAGTTGATTTACTTATGGGTATACTTATTATGGATATGACTATAAACTACATTGGGATTTTACGAAATGTTGTTAAAATATTCATGTTTTGAGTTATAAATCTAAGATCTGTTGTGAGATTTGATAAGGGGTTTTGATGTATCTTATTAAAGGATGATACCAAGTGTTGGTGGGTGGATTTACATTATTTTTTCTTACATGTTTTCACGCTTGAATTGCATGATTTTGTACTAGCATTACACGCCCACCAAGTGTTTGATAAAATGTCATTTTAAGGATTCTTAAAGTTTTGATGATGTATTGGTTGATTTATGTGCCAAGTAACTTTATGATGATTTTGGGCTTTCTAAGGATGTGTTTAATTCATGATAATATTGATGATGTTGTAAAGATAGACCTTTTCTTAAAAATTTTACCTCTTGTTAGCACTTGATGTTGATGTTAATGCAAAGGTAATGTTTGATGATGGTCAAATCTTGTTTTGAAGTTAGTTCACCATTAGAGGTCAAAGATGTTTTAGAGCTACTCATGTCATGTTCCTATGTTTCATAAGAATTATTAAAGATATGGTTATTTTATATATTGTGTGGGATTATTTTTAGCACCGATGGATTGAGGAAGTGCTCTCTTTCGTTGAACTATGTGCCACCATAGGATGAGGTTTTACCTTTGCTTTACTGATGGATCCATTTAGTACACTTTGTCTTGAGGTTCTTCCCAAAATTGGGTCATGTTCCCGTTAAGTGAAGTTTTTAAAGAAATCCTTTACGAAATTGGGTCATGTTCCTTTAAGGAAGGTTACTTTATTTGAAATTGGGTCATGTTCCCGTAAGTTTGAAGTGTGATTTACCTTGTCGATTGAGGTCTCTTCCCGCACTTACGCATTATGATTTATACAAGTTGAGTGATTTAGAAGCATGGTTTACTTCAAGTATTGATCATGCATGTCATATTGAGATTTTGCCTATCTATTGTCTATTATTATGCATTTTGATTATGTTGCCTATCTCTTGTAGCATTGCATTCTACATACTTAGTACATTCAAATGTACTAGCGCATACTCTATGCCTACATGATGTTACCATGTCGGAACCGGAGCCTCATTTGACTATCGTCCTCCACGTGGCTAGCTGGACATCTTGAAGATAAGTTTGGTGAATCCTTAAGTTAGAGGACACTATCTACTTTCTCTTGCTAATCCGAAGACTACTTTATGTTGATATTTGATATTTTGAGGGTGAGCCCGGAAAGTGTCTTGTCCCTCGCTCCATTTTATGTTTGAGGTGTTGTTGGAATATTATTATGTATCTATGTTTTAAGCTTGACTCTTTATATTTTCATGTTATCAAAGGGTTCCCTTAGTCCCATTTATCCCTTTTTTCACTCTCTTGAATGTTGTTTAATTGCTTCTGCAACCAAGGATGTGTGTATGATATGCTACGAGACTTTTTTTGGGTTCCTTTAGGTTCCCCATTGGCTATGTCACGTCTAGGCCCTAGATCCGGGATATGACAAATTTGGAATCAGAGCACAAGGTTCGCAGTGGTCCATGGAATCCAACACACCACATCGATTAGAGTCTTATTCATGGTTGTGAAGCGCGACACAACCATGAATGGGAGGCTATGAGGCATTTTAGGAAATGTTTCCTTTCTTCATCGTCTATCCCATGCTATAGAAGTCAAGGTAAGGTTTTTCCATAATGAATGTTCTTTTCCATTCTAGATCATGCCAATTCCAAGAGGAAGAAGAGCCCCCACTCTGAAGGGGCAACCGGCTCCTCCCGCTCCACAAGCTCCTCAAGATGGAGGAATGGCTCATGAAGAATTCTGGGATGCTCTTATCGTGCTGGCTTATGCCATGACTAATAAAATCAACCAAGGGTCCCAAGCTCCTCATGCTTCTACACTGGCTTCAAGGGTGAGAGACTTTACTAGGATGAACCCACTGGAGTTCCATGGGTCTAAGGTAGATGAGGACCCTCAAGAGTTAATTGATGAGGTATGCAAGGTGTTGGCTATTATGGGGGTTAGATCGGAGGAGAAGGAGGAATTAGTGGCCTACTAACTCAAGGGGGTGGTTCAAATATGGTTTACCCAATGGAAAGAGGAAAAGGGGAACAACAATGTGATCCTTTGGAAAGAGTTTAAAGCGGCAGTTCTCAATTGGTTCCTTCCCTTGAGCTAAGGGAGGCAGATATGATGGAATTTATGAATCTAAAGCAGGGGTCTATGAGTGTGAGGGAGTATTCCCTTAAGTTCAACCAACTTTCCAAGTATGCTCCACAATTGGTGGGCGAGCCAAGGTCTAGGATGAACAAATTTATGATGGGGTTGTCCGACATAGTTAATGAGGAGTGTCGTGCCACCATGTTGATAAGTCATATGGATTTATCCTATCCCATGACTTATGCCGAACAACTGGAGGGTGAAAATCTTAGAAAGAGAAGGATTGGTGAGGCCAAGAGAGCCCGTTTTGAAGGTAAGTTTCAAAATTCCAAGGGTGGCCGATTTTCTTAAGGCCAAAAGTTCCAAGAGCAAGAGTTATCCAATGCTTTGAATGAGGGGTTTGCTAATTGTAGGGTGCCCAATTGAAGATTCCAAGGAGGTGATGAGAGGGTGGCAAAGCCTAGATGCCAAAAGTGTGAGAAAGGCCACGGTGGCCCATGTTTGAAGAAATCTAATGCTTGCTTTGGTTGTGGTGGATTTGTTCACAAAGTTAGTGGTCATCCTCATGCTCAACCCAAAGTT
The DNA here is from genome assembly GCA_025774065.1 of Solanum ossicruentum. Classification (NCBI taxonomy): domain Eukaryota; kingdom Viridiplantae; phylum Streptophyta; class Magnoliopsida; order Solanales; family Solanaceae; genus Solanum; species Solanum ossicruentum. The sequence continues at coordinate 22,361 of JAOTQR010076578.1, forward strand.
GGAGGTGCTGGTTCTCAAGGCCAAGGTGCCAATGCAGGCCAAGGAGGAAGGGAAGATCATCAAGTAGGTGCCACAAGGCAAACTAGGTTCTTTGCTCATCAAGTGATAAGGCATCCGATGTTGCTATCGGTGTGTTGAAGTTTTCTTTGACTTACATTAGTGTGCATTGATGAGTCTGGGTGCCACTATTTCTTTCATTATTCTTTTAGTTGTTTGTGGGCTTCATATGTCTCTTGAATTATTGTGTGAACTCTTTTGGTGTCTGCCCCATTGGTGAGTCTATTGTTGCTAGAAGAGTCTAGAAATTGTCCCCAGGTCATATTGCATTAGATCTTTTCTTGTTATTTTGTTGAATTAGATATGGTGGATTTATGTGTCATTCTCAGGGTTATTTGGTCACGTGCATATTATGTCTCCATTGATTGTAAAACTAGTAGAGTTAGATCCTAATTCCCTAATGAACCCATCCTTGAGTAGGGATTGTAAAGTAGTGGTGAAGGAGTAGGTCCAATTGATTTATAAGGATTGCATTAATCATCTTGTAAGGGTAAGAGTGTTGATCCTAGGGTCCTTCCTATTGAGTCGATTCCAATGGTCAATGAGTTCTTGTTATCCTTTCCAATATTTTGAATTTGGGATAGTGTCTTTTGGTTTGACATATGCACCGACTATGTCTATAGTTCTCATGAATAGGGTCTTTAAACCCTACCTTGTTATGCTTGTGGTGGTCCTTGGTGAGATATCTTGGTTTGTTTCCAGAAGTGTGGAAGCGCTTATGAATCATTTAGGGGTGATGTTGTGAATATTTTGGGATGTGAGGTTGCTCACTAGTTATGGAAAGTTAGAACCTTTTGGGTGACAATAGAGTGGTTGGAGAAGTGCACCGGTTGGCTAGGTTGGAAATATGTGAGGTTGGATTAAGTTGTGAATGGTAGTGTAGTGGTGTTGATGTTTTCGAATCTTTTTTGGTTGAAGAGGTCTAGTTAAAGTAAGACCTTGACCCCCATCTTGCTAGAGTTGAAGGTTTGGGTGGAAGATGGTGAAGTGGGATTTTCTCCTAAGGGGGAGATGGTACCTTTAGGTACCGAGGTGGGCTTTATGTGCTTTTGTTGATGGTTGTATTTGTTTAAAGATTTCACCCATGGAGGGTGTGCTCCAGTTTGGAAATGAAGGGGACTAAATCTAGGTTTGTGGGTCCTTGTAGAGTGTTGAAGAGGATTGGTAAAGTTGTTTATGAATTTGAATTTGCCTTTGGGAATGGATAGAGTTCGTCTAGTCTTTCGTGTATCTATGTTAAGGGGATGCGTTGGTGGGTCATGTGCTACAGGACTATTTGTGGTTGTGCGTGTTGTGGAGCATGAGTTTGCTTAGGAGAAGATCACGATGGAGATATTGGATGGATGGGTGGAGAAGTTGATTAATGAGAATGTAGTGCTAGTCATGCCCCTTTGTAAGAATCGCCAAGTCAAAAGTGTCATTTGGGGAGCTGAAGTGGGCATGGAGGAGTAATATCAATACCTCTTTCATTCTATTCAAGCTTATGATAACGAATCAAGTCCCTTTAATGATTCTAAGTCTTAAGTTTCAGCCCTTATGTCTTTTGCATGCATTCATTATTAAATTCACAAGTTCATGGTGATTTTGATACTTATGTTGAGATCTTTGAAGTGATGTTTAAGTCTGTTGTTGCATTCTTATGTGGGTTGTATTACTTACTTCTCTTATATACATTTCTTAGACATTTGGGGACAAATGATCCCAAGGAGGAGATATTGAAACAACCCCAATCGTAATTTTCATATATCTCAAAATCACTGCGTGACATTGAATATCCGACTTCCTATTCTTGTTCAAGGGGTAAAATTGAGTGAGGAGTATGTATAACCCAAATTTTAGAGGACCCATAGAGAAAAATGAATTTCGCCAATTTTGCAATTCCAGTAGCTGTCCGCAATAGCTTCACGACGCGGACTTGTCACGAAGCTGTATAAATTTTTTCTATACATTGGATCTTGGTCCTAAGCCTTCCTATGCATAGAAGTACCTACACTTGTCCATTTTTCAACTTCATATCATATAAGACATTCCCCAATAATCTCTAATTGACAAACATTTCACTCAAAATTCAAGTGTCCCAATCTCATTCCGGATCTAAGGATATCATTCAAACTTCAAGTCTCCATTCAAATCTTCTCCAAGAAAACCTCCAAAGTTAATGTATGTGAGTTTCAACTATTGGATCCTTTCACCCATGGTGCCCAACCTTTCTTTTCAAATAAAATGTATGTTTTCAAGTTGATTTACTTATGGGTATTACTTATTATGGATTATGACTATAAACTACATTGGAGTTTTATGAAATATTGTTCAATTATGCATGTTTTGAGTTATAAATCTAAGATCTATTGAGAGATTTGATGAGGGATTTTGATATATCATGTTAGAGTATGCTACCAAGTGTTGGTGGGTGGATTTACATTGATTTTTCTTACATGCTTTTACTCTTGAATAGCATGATTTTGTATTAACATTACATACCCGCCAAGTATTTGATAAAGTGCCTTTTTAAGGATTATTAAAGTGTTGATGATATATTGGTTGATGTATGTGTTGAGTGACTTTATGATGATTTTGGGCTTTCTAAAGATGTGTTTAATTCATGAAAATGTTGATGATGTTGTAAAGGCGGATTAAGCCCTTTTCTTAAAGATTTTACCTCTCGTGAGCCCTTGATGTTGATATTAACGCAAGGGTATTGTTTGATGATGATCAAATCTTGTTTTGAAGTTAGGCTCACCATTAGAGGTCAACAATGTTTTAGAGCTACTCATGTTATTTTTCTATGTTTCTTACAAATTAATAAAGCTATGATTACTTTATATATTTCGTGGGATTAGATTTAGCACCGATAGATTGAGGGAGTGCTCTCTTTCCTTGAACTATGTGCCACCATAGGATGATGTTTTACCCTTGCTTTACTAATGAATCCATTTAGTACACTTTGTCTTGAGGTTCTTCCCGAAATTGGGTCATGTTCCCGTAAGGTGAAGTTTCTAAAGAAATCCTTTCTGAAATTTGGTCATGTTCCCGTAAGGAAGGTTACTTCATATGAAATTGGGGCATGTTCTCGTAAGTTTGAAGTATGGTTTACCTTGGCAAATAGACCACCTCTTTACTGGTGAGGGGTGACGATCGGGATTACAAGTTGTAGCTTGTTTGGTTTTATTCTATGTCGATTGAGGTCTCTTCCCATATTATGTATTATGATCTATACAAGTTGAATGATTTATAAGCATGTTTTACTTCAAGCATTGATCATGCATGCCATATTGAGATTTTGCCTCTATTGCCTATTATTATGCATTTTGATTATGTTGCCTATCTCTTGTAGCATTGCATTGTACATACTTAGTACATTCAAACATACTAATACATACTCTATGGCTACATGATGTTACCACGTAGGAATTGGAGCCCTATTTGACTATCCTCCTCCATGTGGCTGGTTGGACATCTTGAAGATACGCTTGGTAAGTCCTCAAGTTTGAGGACACTATATACTTTCGGTTGCTAATCCTAAGACTCCTTTATGTTGATATTTGACATTATAAGGGTGTGCCCAGAAAGTTTCTTGGCCCCCACCTCCATTCTAAGTTTCGAGGTGTTGTTGGAATATTATGATGTATCTATTCTATAAGCTTGACTCTCTATATTTTTTATCTTATCGAAGAATTCCCTTAGTCCTTTTTATCCCTATTTTTACTCCTTTGATTGTTGTTTATTTGCTTCCTTGATGAAGGATGTTTGTATGATATGCTAAGAAGTTTGTTTTGGTCCTTCGGGTTCCCATTCGCCATGTCACGTCTAGGCCTTAGGTCCGGGTCGTGATAGCTATCAACTTGAAGACACTATCTAATCTCAGTTATAGATCACTAAGGTAAGTAGAACAACATGATTCAACAAAAATAGCAAAAATAATTTCTAAGACTCAAACTAGAAAAATGAGACAGTTTACTCAAATGACTCAAGACTCTAGAACTTGACTGGCTCTTTTTCTTGCTTTTTGTCTAAGTGATTGACTCTGAATATTTTTTCGCTTTTTAATCTTGTTGCTCAGGAAGTCTTCGTCTAGTCAAACTCCTTGATTCCCACCTCAAGCTTCATTAGACTTCTTATTCGCTTGAAACTCTTTCTTCACATCAACTCCTTCCATAACCTTTATTTTCTGAACTGACTTCCTACTTTGATGGTGCATCCTTATCTAAGTACTCTATCCATATCCACCTTGTGGCATCCTGTCTTTACATCTCAGAACCAGTAATGAAGAACCTGATCAATCAATATGTTTCATTATCTAATGTTCATCATAAAAACTCCTCTTGGCTCAATATATTCCCCCTTTTTAATGATGATAAATCTCTTGAGTATCAGCATCCATCCCTCTCGCCTGTAGCTACTAAGAGATAACTTTAAGAATGAAATAGGTTAAACAAGGGTAATCAACATTGCACAACTCATATGTAACTTCCCCCTTTTGGCATCATCGAAAAACTAACTTTGAAACAATCATACTAAAAATGTGTATGCATAATCAAAATGCACAGAGTAAGCACCAAAAGACAGTGCGAACCAAGAACATCTTGTATATATTTATGATAGCAAAATTAGATGTAAGTTCAGCATACAAGAGCAGTCAAAGAACATAAAATAAACCAGAAAGAACTATTTAGCATCCTAACATAGTGATTGGTATGATGAGCAACTTTAAAAAAAATGGATATATCAGAGAAATAGGTCAGGTGGAGGAGCAGTGGAGGGAATCAATAGGGTCAGCTTGTGGACAATCTCAGCATGTTCAGCCCTTTTTCTTGTTCATCCTATCTTCAAGATCAGATATCCTGGGCAAAATCCTGATGGGCAATGGCTAGTCCCGCTATCTTGGCATCTAAGGTAAGTTGAAGTCTATGAATAGGAGTGCTTGTATGCAGCATAGAAATAGATAGAGCAGCATGGTTCACTTGTCCAAGTACACCTTTGGTAGTCTGCATGGTCCAGACTTGGACAGGAACAGAGAATGCCTCGAATATTGGAGACAGCTAGAAGCCATAAGGAAAGCATGCCAATTTTTATCTTGGACTAAGACATGTTGCATATGCTGAAGAATGAGACTAGGTAGATTGATGGGAACATCTGAATCAAGTAGTTCCATCAGAGTAAAGTCAAGAAAATTTGCCTCATATCTTCTTTCCTTCCTAGGAGTAAGAATTTTATGGACTACATCGAAGTATAGATGGTGAAGAGAGTACATGTCTTTACGCTAAATGCGCTTATGCTGAGCCAAGGTTAGGTTACTAGAGAATTTTTGAGTGATTGCCAGAGAGATGGTAAATTATCAAGCGGTGGCCAGTCATGGTGGACATAGTGAGCCCAACCTTCAGTAGGAATCCCTAGAATATGCCCTATATCAAAAACCCCAAGTGCTATTGATTTTCCTGTGACAGTGATAAGAAATACAGAGTCACGCACCATACCCCTCCTATAGAACTCATACATCTTAGGCTTTGCAAATTTCCTTTGAGAATTTCCCAAGAGAAAAAAGGTCAGACCAACCCTGAAAGGCTAGTTTAGATAAAAGAACATACATATCAGACCCCCCATGCCCTATAGTAACTCAGCCCCGAATGAGTGAAAGTGAATGAGGGAGAAAAAATGTAGGTCAGTTTGGTCGACATGAGGTTTCTCGCCATCACTCTCTGTCTCAGAATCATCGGAAAGAATAGAGAGAGGTACTTATTTCTCCTTACTAGAAGATGCCCTAGATTTTAGAGGGTTCTTAGCTGTGGTAAAGGATTTCTTGGGTGAGGGAGCAGGGCGTGAGCGAGGGGTTTGGAAATCATATGCTTGCTCACATTTTTCCTAACTTACCTTATCAAAAGGTCACCTTGTGAAGAGTAGGAATGAGCAGCACTCTAGCGTTTCTTGCTCTCATGGAGGGCCTACTGAAGAGTAGCATCATCTTGTCATTTTCAATTTCGAGTCTGGGGTACCCTGGAAGAAGCAGAGATGGGAACTCTTTCAAGAGAGGGAAAATTATCAGAGACTTCAATTAGTTGTCTGGTGATTTTCCTCAAACAATTGCATATCGGCCCGGAGGGTGATGCATCAGGGGATGGAATATTAGACGGTGAAGCATCATGAGAATCAGGTTGACTAGGAATGACACTCAACCCTTTAGGAGCAGATGAAGAAGAAGAAGCCTAGGGAGGAGAAGGGTTCGAGAAAGCTTGAAAAAATGGATTTGGGAGTGACCCCTAATTTGCAAAGTTGGAGAATTGTAGTGGTAGGGGTGATGGTAAATTAGTTGTTTCATGGACCACAATTGTGAGGGAATCATCGTGTTCTGATTCTTGAGGCTGAGGATTTTGGGAGTTTTGGGGAGATACTACTAAAGGATGAGGTTTTCTTGAGTGGAAGGGTTTAGATGGTTCACTTTATAGAGAAACGTGAGATGTGGAAGAGTTAAGTAATGAAGGGTTTAAGGGGTAAGAGGGCTGAATTTGAATGGCAAAAGGTGAGGTGAGTGATGTGATAGCTGTCGTTATGTGTCAGTGTGAATGAATGTCTGAGTTTTGGCGGAAAAATAATGATAATGACATGGGAAAATCTAGAACATGTCAAAGTACCTGCTTTATCCGCCAATTACTATAATGAACACAAAACATTTATTACTTGATTTAATTTCATCTTTCCCTTAGCCTTTGCACTCAAGCTGGTAACATGCATACTATAAAACATAGCAAGTAGACTTAGTCCATGTTTCTTAATATTAGTAAGCACTATATGCATGACTTGAAATAAGAACTCATCCTAGATGTTTTAACAAAGATCAGATTTTCTGGCCACTCATTGAGGTAAGTTTATGCAATCTTAATCATCCCTAAGTCTAATCTCATTTTTTCAAAATGTTCTCTACTTGGTGCTTTAGTGAAAATGTTAGCAATTTGATTCTCAGTTGGACAAAACATTATTGAAACAAGATATTTTTCTACATTGTCACGAAGAAAGTGGTGCCTTATGTCAATATACTTGGTTCTTTTATGTTGTACAGGATTCTTTGCAATATTAATAGCACTGGTGTCATCACAAAAAATAGGAACACACCCAATGTCAATACCAAAATCCATCCGTTGTTGTTTAATCCAAAGAAGTTGTGCACAACAAGATCCAACTGCTACATACTAAGCCTCAGCAGTTGATAAGGCTACTGAATTATGTTTCTTAGTGGACCAGGAAATCAAACATGTTTAAAGGAAGTGAGCCACACCTAAAGTACTTTTTCTATCCACTAAGTAATCAACATAATCAGCATTAGTATCCCTAGAAGATTAAAATTGCTACTTTTAAAGTACTAAAGTCCTAAGTATAAAGATCCCTTGAGACACCTGAATATTTATTTTACAACCTTGAAGTGTGACTCTTTGGGATTGGCTCAAAATCTAGCATAGAGTCCCATACTAAATACAATGTTAGGTCTACTAGCATTGAGATATAAGAGAGACCCAATCATTCCTTTGTATAGCTTTTGTTCTAATAATACCCCTTTCTAATCCATATCTAACTTTGTAGCAATGGAAATGGGAGTATATATATCCTTAGCATCCTCTATTTTAAACCTTTTGAGAAGCTCCTTCATATACTTTTGCTGATAAATGAGAGTTCAAGTAGGAGTATGCCTGATTTGTAGCCCAAAAGAAAGTTAAGTTCCCCCATCATGCTCATCTCAAATTATCCATTCATTAGCTGAAAAATTCTTCAGTCATGGGCACATTTGTTGATCCAAAAATAATATCATAACATACACCTGCACAAATAACAAATCTTTGCCATTTGTTTTAAGAAACAATGTATTGTCAATTTTACCTCTAGTGTGTCCATGATCTAACAGGAACTTTGACAATCTTTCATACCAAGCTCGAGGAGCTTGTTTCAACCCACACAATGCCTTATTCAACTTGTACACATGACCTAGAAATTTAGAACTTTCAAATATAGGGAGTTTCTTCATATATACTTCCTCCTTCAAATAGCCATTTATGAAGGAACTCTTAATATCATTTGGTAAAGACTGAACTCCTTGTAGGCTGCAAAGGCTATGAGTAACCCAATATCTTCAAGTTTGGTAACTGGGGCAAAGGTCTCATCATAGTTTATACCTTCTTCTTGATTGTACCCTTGGACCACCAGTCTTGCCTTGTTCCTTGTAAATGTCCCATGCTCATCAAGCTTGTTCCTGAACACTCATTTTGTTCCTATGACAGTCCTTCCTTCTGGCCTGGGTACAAGATGCCATACTTTGCATCTTTAAAACTTATTTAGCTCCTCCTACATTTCTAGCATCCAATCTTTATCCTCCAATGCTTCCCCTACCTTTTTTGGTTCCAGCATTGACAAAAAGGCTTGTAATGCACACAGATTCTTTATCCCTGATCTAGTTGTGATTCCAAAAGTTAGATCAGTTAGCACATTTCCCAAGGGATGTGAGTCCTGATATTTGTAACTCTTTACCACAAACCCTTGAGGTTGTTCACCAGCTACAGATTCTAATTAGACAGATCCAAAATCAGTATATTGAATTCCAGAATCTGTATACAAGCTTTCAGGTGATCCTGTAGTAAACCAGGATTGTGCTCCAGATGAACAGGTTCCATTTGTTGTTCCTCTCCTGTGTGCCAGCTCGTATTCATCCTACAGGTTAGTCTAAAGAACACCACTATGTTCATCAAAAACCACAGGAATGCTTTCTTTTATACACTTAGTTCTTTTATTTAGCACCCTATATGCTTTACTATGTGAAGAATGTCCTAGAAAATTTTCCTTATCACTTCTGACATCAAGTTTTTTGAAGTTATCTTTACCATTATTATGAACATAAAATTTGCAACCAAATGTCCTAAAGTGGGAGATATTGTGTTTTATGCCTCTAAGTAATTCATAGGAAGTTTTGTTCAAGATTGGCCTCAACATGCATCTATTTAGAATGTAAGCAACAGTATTTATGGACTCAACCCAAACATTTTTAGCCAAGTTATTAGAAATCATCATTGTTCTTGCCATATCTCTAAAGTCCTATTTATCCTTTCTACTACTACATTTTGTTGTTGTGTCCTAAGAGCAGAGAAATTGTGATCTATACCATTTGTTGAGCAAAATTCTAGAAATTTTACATTTTTTAATTTTGTTCCATGGTCAGATCTTATGGAAATTAGGTCTCCAACTTCTTTTCCATTTTCTTGATGAAAATAGAAAATAAATCAAATGAATTTTCTTTAGAGGCTAAAAACAATGTCTAGGTAAACCTCGAGTAATCATCCACAATGACAAACATATACCTTTTACCTTTTTTGCTTTTTACCCCCATGGGTCCACGTAGATCAATATGAACCAGTTCTAAGCACCTGGTTGTACTTACCTGGTTCTTTGACTTCAAGGATGATCTTACTTGCTTCCACCTTACATATGCTCTACATACTTTGTTGTCTTTGAACGTAGTTATAGGAAACCCTATACCCATGTCCTTTGATGCCAGAGTGTTTAATTGCTTCAGAATTGCATGTTCAGGTCTTTTATGCCAAAGTAAAGGATCATCATCAATAGCACTTAAGCATTTCAAATTTGTACCTGGCATTCCTATGATGTCAGCCTTGTACACATTCTTATGCCTTGAGGCTAGAGGGACTATCTCCTTTGTGTCTAAATTTTTTACTCTGCAACCTGCAAAAGTGAATGTTACCTTATTACCTTTATCAGGCAACTGAGATATACTCAACAAGTTATGCTTCAATCCATCCACATGGTAAACTTCTTCCAAATCCCTTAATTCATTTCTTTCAATCTTCCCAACTCCAACAATAGTACCTTTTCTTCCATCTCCGAAGGAAACTTTTCTCTCTTTCATAGGTGCATGTGAAAGGAATTTGTGTTTGTTGATGTGCTTTCAAAATACAGCACATTTGATGCCTAAAACAAGGGACTTTGCAAGTTCTTAATGTGACTTTTAATGGTTTTTATGTATTTTTGTGTTAGTTGTGCAGAAAATATAGGTTGGCATGATTTTGGGAGAAAATGGCAGATTTTGCTAAAGTACAGGACATATGAGTCATCCTACGAGTCGTAGCCCAAGCTATGAGTCATAAGGTGCCCTTGTAGCATGAGACAGTGAGCAAAATCACGAATCTGCTAAGTGGAGGTCAACCCTGCAAGGCCACTCTATGAGTCGTAGGTCTCCTTATGACTCGTATAAGTGCGTTCGCGATAAGGAATAGTGAGCCAAAAGTTTGTACCAAGAACTAAAGTCCTAGACTATGAGAGGAGTATACGAGTCGTAGCCCAAGCAATGACTCGTAATAGTGGGTTGTAGAAGTCAAGTACAAAATGCCAAAAGCTGACTACGAAACCCCGATTAAGACTTGTAGGTCACCATACGAGTTGTATTTGTGCGATGTACCTGCTGCCAGTTGTATTTTCAATTTAATTTTTATGGTATATTTTTAAAGAGTATAAATAATTAATGATAGGGTTTTAGAAAGAGGTTCAAACTTGAATAATTTGGAGATTCCACTTTGAATATTCTCTATAGAATATTTCTAGGATTTAATGTAGATTTTAATTTTTGATTTGAAGACCCACTATGGGGGTTTGGAAAATCTCATTGTACTTATCTTCCATTTATCAAAGCTTGTAGTTTCCTACTTGAAGGTGTTTTTGTTCTTCATTGTTTTGGGTAAACTTCTCAACTATGTCTTTTACATTCATTGCTGTTGATTTGCCTTAGCTATGAGTAGCTAAGGACCCACAACTTGGGGTTGTGGGAACCATGAGTAGTTGACTTGAAATAACTTAGACTTTGTGCATTTCTTTGATTGGGGTTTTGCATGTATTGTTTATTTCCCTTCGTTTTGATTGTTGTTTGGTAGTGGCCAACACCAAACCCCGCCTACTATCACGATCCCGACCAAGGGTCAATAGGCCACAACTTAGGGATTTCAACGAAAGCACTTATGATTGGAATCAATATCACTTGAACCATATGGCCATGGACGTTATTGGTGCTATAGTGTTGCCATCATTACATGCAGATGCTAAGTACTTGATGTCGAGTGAATTACTTCAAATGCTACAAAATCGTGGTTTGTTCACAGGGTTACCTTCAGAGGATCCCTATCGTCATCTCCATAATGTCGTCTTTGTTTGCAAAAGTGTCATGGGGACATAAAATTTCTTTGGATGCAATTGGTTTGGGGGTGTTCCCATTGTCACTAATAGGTAATGCAGTTGTGGCTGTCTGAGCTTCCTCAAGGTACGATAACAAGTTAGGTAGAGCTTCAGACAGTTTTTCTAGAAAGATATTTTCTATGGTCAAATAAGTTAAGCTTGAAGACCAAATAAAAAATTTTGAGTAATTGCCCGATGACTCTATTAATACAACATAGGAGGGATTCACCAAATGTTTGCGAATGGTTCCTGATCATAAGATTGTTGATGATGCCTTTGTTGAGATTTTCTATCGGGCGCTTGACGAGAATAGTCAAGCTTGTGGTGACATAATCATTGGAGGCATGTTTCTTGATCAACCATTTCCATTGATCACCAAAAGGATGGAGCAAGTGGTGAAAATGAATAGAATATGGGGTCAAAGAGAAAGAAGTGCTATGAAGACTCTTGTGTGGTAAACACCAACAATGAGCAAGCTAAGGTCACTGAGGAGATTATGCAACAACTTGCTCAACTTCACATAAACATGGACTTGGTTTTAATGTAAAATCAAGCAAGTTGTTCAAGCGATGACTCACCAACCTCCTAAGGCTCCAATGTATGATGAACCATTCTTTGATGAAGATTCTTGCTTCATGAGTAACCAATTGGCGGGTTTCTAGAACAACCCCCAAGGGTCCAATTTGAATTATTGGAGGCAAGGTTCCTAGAATCAAGGTCAGAACTACAACAGTGATGGTGTATATAGAGATAACTGAGGTGGTTATTATGAAAAGGAGAGAGTGCTAAATGCCGAATGGGATAGAAGAGATAGTTATAGAAATGGTCCTTATGTGCCGCCTCACAACCGTGATGCCGGGCCAAATACTTTGAGGATCGAAGAGATATCTGACAAATTATTGAAGAGAGCCGACCATCAAAATGAAACCTTGAAAGGAATAAAATTAGAAATTTCAAGCATAAACCAAAAGATAGAGCCTTATTCGGTGGCCAATAAACAATTGGGACAACAATTTGGGAAAGTTTCTTCACAATAGAACCAATGCCAAAAGGGCACTTTACCAAGCAATACGGTTCAAAATCCAAAGAATAATGGGCATTGCATGGCGGTCATGACAAGGAGTGGTAAAAGCACCATAGATTTCCCTATGTCGGTAGTTGTGGATTAGAGTCGCAAGAAGAGTGATGATGAAAAAGCTAAAATGAATGGAGCACATAGGCAACCTAAGAGGTTCAAGACCTTTCCCAGACCTCCACCTCCTTTTTTCGCAAAGGCTTAAGAAGAAATTAGAGGACGACAAGGTTAAGTACCTTTAGCAATGATCAAGAAGTTGTTAGTGAACATTTCTTTGATTGAGGCTTTAGAGAAGATACCGGGTTATGCAAGGTGCATGAAAGATCTAGTAAAGAAGAAGCAGATGGTGAGTCAAGATATCTCCTAAAAGTTCCAACATTGTAGTGCCATCATTACTAAGTCACTGGTCCAAAAACATAAAGACCCAAGTGCTTTCATTATACCATGCATAGTCGGGAAATTAGCATTTACCAAAGCACTTTATGATTTGGGTGCTAGCATAAATTTGATGTCCCTTGCCATCTTCAAATGGCTTAGATTGGGTACTCCTATCCCTACAAAGATGTGGTTACTCATGGTAGATAAAACAATCAAGAAACCTGTGGGAGTACTTTATGATGTGCTGGTAAAGGTAGACAAATTTGTATTTCCTGTAGACTTTGTTATTCTTTACTTTGAAGTTGATTTTGTAGTTCCTGACATTTTAGGGAGACCTTTCCTAGACACAGGACGCACTTTAGTTGATTTGGAGAAAGAATTGGTCACATTTAGTTTTGGTGAAGAAGCAATGGTGTTCCAAGTCTGTCAACAAAGTAGTAAAGGCTGTGATTTGAGGGTAATGTCATTAAATGAAACTGTCATTGATGATGAGTCAGAGGTTCCAATCGAGATACATCTTGGAGTTGATACTTTAGAAGCTGTGTTGATGAATTTTGATGGTGACTGTATTCCAGATTATATGGAGACAGTGAATGCTCTTGGGGTATCATTTGGCTCAAGGCATCAGGCAAAATTAGAACTTAATATGCAGAATAGGAAATCTCCACCCATAAAGCTTTCCATAAGATCCCACCAGAGTTGGAACTGAAAGCACTCCCATCACATTTGAAATATGTATTTCTGGGAGCGCATGATACATTTCCGGTCATCATTGTTGTAGATTTGAGTAACCATCAGGTAGAGGCTCTTGTAGCAGTATTAAGAAATTTAAAAGGGCTATTGGATGGATTATTGTAGATATTATTGGTATCCCTCCTGGCATATGTGCTCACAAGATTCAACTAGTTAAGGACTACAAGCCTAGCGTTGAGCACCAGCGATGATTAAATCCTCCAATGCAAGAAGTAGTTCGAAAAGAAATCATCAAGTGGTTAGATGGAGGGGTAATTTACCCTATTGCAGATAGTGAGTGGGTGAGCCCTATCTAGTGTGTCCTGAAGAAGGGATACAGTAGTGTCGACTGCAAAAAAAAGAGTTGATTCCCGACTAGTCACCGGATGGAGAGTGTGTATGGATTACAAAAAAATTAATGCCACCACTGAGAAAGACCATTTTGTTGTGCCATTCATTGATCAGATACTTGATAGACTTACAGAAAAGGGTTGGTACTGCTTTCTTGATGGCTATTTGGGGTACAATCAAATTGTTATTGCACTAGAGGATCAAGAGAAAACCACATTCACATGCCCTTATGGCACCTTTGCATTCAAAAGAATATCATTCGGATTATGTAATTCTCTAGCCATATTTCAAATATGCATGATGGCTATTTTCTCATACATGGTGGAGAGTACGATTGATGTGTTCATGGACGATTTTAGTTTCGTGGGTCAATCCTTTGAAGACTGTCTATTACATTTGTATGATGCTTTGTAGATATATGAAGAAAGTCACCTAGTTTTGAATTGGAAAAACCGTCACCTCATGGTTAAGGAAGGCATTGTGATGGGTTATAGAATTTTGATTAAAGTCATTGAAGTTGATAAAGAAAAAATTGAGTTGATTGAGAAACTTCCACCACCGATCTCAGTAAAAGGCATTAGGAGCTTCTTGGGCCATGCAGGATTCTACCAGCGGTTCATAAAAGATTTTGCCAAGATTTCGTATCCTTTGTGCAAATTGTTGGAAAAAGATACCAAGTTTGTGTTTGATGACGCCTGTATGCAAGCTTTCAAAGAGTTAAAGAGAAGGTTGATTTCAACGCCTATCATTGTGACCCCAGATTGTTCAAAGCCCTTTGAATTAATATATGATGCTAGTGGAGTTGCATTAAGTATGGTACTGGGACAACACAAGAAGAAAGCCCTACATCCTATTTATTATGCAAGAAAAGCATTAAACGTTGCCTAGAAAAACTACAGGATCAATAAAAATCAGTTACTTGCATTGGTCTTTGGATTTCAGAAATTTCGGTCATACTTGCTGGGAGTAAAAGTGATAGTACACATGGACCATGCGACACTCAAGTATTTGATGGCCAAGAAATATGCAAAGCCTAGGTTGATCAGATGGGTGCTTCTTCTGTAAGAATTCAACTGTGATGTGATTCATAGAAAAGGTTCAGAGAATCAAGTCACAGATCACCTTTCCAGATTAGAGGATGGAGCTATGGTGCAGTTTGATGATGGTCTTGATATTGATGATTCCTTTCCTGATGAAAGGGTGTTGGCGACTTCATATGATCTTATTCCTTGGTTCGCCGACTATGCCAATTATCTTGTGAGTGATATTATACCCTTTAATCTCAAAACCCATCAACGTCGCAGATTCATACATGATGTTCAAAAATTCTTTTGGGATGAGCCATACCTATTTCGTGTATGTATTGATGGGATCATCTGTAAATATGTTCCTGAAGTGGAGATGATGAGCATCCTTGAAGCATGCCACTCCTTATTAGTTCGTGGTCACCATAATGGAGCCCGTACGGCTTACAAGGTGTTACAGTGTGGATACTATTGGCCTTCTATACATCAAAATGCTCATGATTATGTCAAGTCTTATAACAAATGTCAAAGAGAGGGTGGAGTCTCACAGAAGCAAGAACTTCCTCTTAATCCCATTTTGGTGATCGAGTTGTTTGATGTCTGGGCATTGACTTCATGGGACCCTTTGTTAGCTCTCATGGGAATAAGTATATCTTGGTTGCTGTAGATTATGTCTCTAAATGGATGCAAGCCATAGCCCTTCCAAACAATGAGGGCAAGAGTTTCACAGGTTTTCTTTGAAGAAACATTTTTTATAGGTTTGGGACACCTTGAGCAATTATCAGTGATGAAGGCTCTCGCTTTTGCAATAGATTATTGAAGGCACTCCTTGAAGTATCGTGTAAAACATCAGGTGGGAATGCCTTGTCGCCACCAAACTAGTAGGCAAGTAGAAGTATTGAATAGAGAGATAAAATAAATCTTGTCCAAGATCATAAATGCAAATCGCACCGATTGGTCGCGAAACTTAGATGATACATTGTGGGCTTATCATACCACCTTGAAAACACCAATTGGTATGTCTCTATACCTACTGGTGTTTGGAAAGGCTTGTCACTTACCTATCAAGTTAGAGCATAAAGCAATGTGGGGATTAAATCTAGATTAGAATGGAGCAGCAACATCTAGATTAATGCAGATTAATGAACTAGATAAGTTCAGACTGGTAGCATATGAGAGTTCTGCATTGTATAAACAAAGAATGAAGATTCAGTGTGACTACAAAATTAATAACAACCAATTTGCACCAGGGGACATGGTGTTTCTTTACAACCCTCGATTGAAGTGGTTTCTCGAGAAGCTCAAATCTAAGTGGATGGAGCCTTTCTGCATAGTAAGTGTCTTTAATCATGGTGCTATCAAACAAGAAAGCATATATGGAAAGATCTTCAAGGTAAATGGCCAAGGAGTTGAGCTCTACATGGGTGACATGGAAGAAATTAAGATAATTGAGGATTAGGACCTGGAAGAAGCATAAATACCGAAGTTTATCTCGTCGTGTCGCGACATTAAATCAGGCATTTCTTGGGATCAACCTAAGGTATGCCCCTTGTTTGTCCCTTATTGCTTACATGTTTTTACTTTGAGGAAAAAGTATCTTCTTTTGGTGGGGTGTGGGAAGTTATGGATCAGGGTGAAGTCTGAGTAACCTCGAGTCCATAAATTCTCTTATTTTGTATACCAAGGTTTTCTTGCCATGTTTGTTTTTCCTTGTGGATGCTTTTAATTTCTATTTAACTGGAATATTTAGGTAGTTTAGATAATTTGCAGATATATAGTGATTATTATCTTTTGGCATATGTATAATCTTGAATGATTTTACGAATGTTTTGAAAATTCGGTATCCTCAAAATTTTTGAGATTGTTGGTTGCCAATGCAATCTTGCATATGATTATTTGGCAAGTTTGTTCTGATAAAGAGAAGGCAATTTGAAGCTTGAAGCATGATATGTTACTCTATGTTGATTTTGTATGTGATGCCATATGTGTGTAAGCCTATTTTGCCATATTCTTGCATTGTGTACTAACTCAGAATTTGCCTTGTTACTCTAAGATTGGACTAGTAATGTGGTTGATTGGGAAAGTATCTTAGGCCATTGTTCTCTTAGTGAGCTCACTTGTGCCTAAATGACTTACTAAATGTGATAGTTAATCCTTTGTTCCAAATGTTTGAGCTTTACATGTATATTTTCTTTCTTGACACCTAGCTAGCCTAACCTGGTTTTGTGAAACACCTTGATATTGGCCCTGGTCTATCCTTGAACATGTGAACATTGATTGAGGAAAAAATCCTAAGTTGAGTGTTGCTACCAAAAATGGCCCTGGTTTAGGTAATGAATATTGTGTACTTTACCTCAGGCTAAAAGCCTAAGTTGAGGGTGGCCTTTGTTGTGGTAAAGTAATGAAAATGGGGTGCCTAGTTGGGAAAGAGAGAAAGAAGAAAAGATTCATGTTCAGGTGAGAGAAAAAGAAAAGTGCCTTAGATTAAAAAGAATAGCAAAATGAGTTTGAAAATCAGGCACAACTGAAAGAAGGAAAAGAAAGCACCCAGAAAAGCTTAAAAAAGAAGAATAAGGGACGATAAAATGATAATGGTTGAGTTGTGGAGGTAAAAGTATTGAAAAACGTGGTTCAAGGATAGTTTTTAGTCACTACTTGCCTAAAATGTCATACCAAATTCCCATGAGCCTACATTATAAGCCTTTTAAGTCCTAAAGTGATCCGAGGCTAACTAGTCAATAGTCTGGAGTTTGAGCATAGGGGTAAGCCTATGGTGTCAGTTATCATGCATGAATCTCATTTGTGAGAGTGAGAATGGTTGCATAGTCCCTGTACTTTGATTGAGTATAATATAGCGACTTCTTTTCTGTGAGGGCATTTGCATTGCATGATTGACATGTGACTTGTTTAGTGACCGTGGATTAATGATACTCCTTCACTTATCATAGTTGGATTGTCAGATGTATCATCATGTCTTGGTTTGTTTGGTAGTTTTCAATCAGGTTATTAAATTGAGAGTTGGGTACCTAAATTGGAGCTAACTGATGTATATGCCATTAGAGTAGTTTCTATGTGTTTCTCATTATCTACTTAGATTGAATCGTCGCTTGAGGGCAAGTAACAATTCTAATTGAGGGTGTTGATGTGCTATCAAAATACAACAGATTTGATGCTTAAACAAGGGATTTTGCAAGTTCTCAATGCAACTTTTTATGGTTTTTATGTATTTTTGTGTTAGTTGTGCAGAAAATACAGGTTGATATGATTTTGGGAGAAAATGATAAATTTTGCTGAAGTACAAGACATACGAGTTACCCTATGAGTTGTAGCCAAAGCTACAAGTCATAAGGTACATTTGTAGCATAATACAGTGAGAAAAATTAGGAATCTGCTAAGTGGAGCTTAGTCCTACGTGACCACTTTACGAGTCATAGGTCTCACTATGACTCGTATAGATGGGTTCGTAGCAAGAAACAGCGAGCCAAAAGTTTGGACCAAGAACTGAAGTCCTAGACTGTGAGAGGAGTATACAAGTCGTAGCCTAAGCAACGACTCGTAAGAGTGGGTCGTAGAAGTCAAGTCCAAAATGTAAAAGCTGTCTGCTAAACCCCGATTACGACTCGTAGGTCACCCTACGAGTCTCGTCTGCACGACGTACGTACTGCCAGTTGTATTTTCTATTTAATTTTTAGGGTAAATTTATAAATAGTATAAATACTTAATGATAGGGTTTTAGAAAGAGGTTCAGACTTGAATCTTTTGGAAATTCCACTTTGAATATTCTCTCTAGAATATTTCTAGGGTTTAGTGTAGATTTCAATTTTTAATTTGAAGACCCACTTTGGGGTTTGGAAAATCACATTGTACTCACTATCCAGTTATCAAAGTTTGTGGTTTCCAACTTGAAGGTGTTTTTATTCTTCATTGTTTTAGGTAAACTCTCAACTATGTCTTTTACATTTATTGTTGTTGATTTTGCCTTAGCCATGAGTAACTAAGCACCCACAACTTGGGGTTCGGGAAACTATGAGTAGTTGACTTGAAATAACCTAGACTTTGTGCATTTTTTTGATTGAGATTTTGCATATATTGTTTATTTCCCTTCGTTTTGATTGTTGTTTGGTGGTGGCCAATACCAAACCCCGCCTACTATCACGACCCCAACTAAGGTAGTGATGAATAGGAAAAGGGAAGTAAATAAAAGTATTAGATTGATATGTTCTCGTCTAATCAACCAAACCTGACCAAGGGGAGGTTGACTAGGATAATAGGTAATGGTTAGTTCGCACACTATGGTTGCCGACCAAACGCTATGGTGAAGTTTGACCTTCACCTTCACAAAAGGGTTGGAAGAACCTAAGTTAGCTTCCTGCATGTGAATTCCCAATTAGGGTTATGTTGTCTAGGGTAATTGAGTCAACGAATCATGTGGAACACAATTCCAAAGTTGTCCCTCAATTTGATTTTTTTCTTGCATACCTAGCGTAGTGTTTATTTTTGTTCTTCATTTTGAATCTCAAACCCCCCTATTTTAGAGAATATAGTGATTGATACTTGAAATGATAGTTAGTGGATTAACTAAATCAATCCTCGTATTCCTTGTGGATTCGACCCTAACCTTTGGTTAGGTTTATTGCTGACTATGATCGCTTTATTATTAGAGCATGAACATCATTTTTCTACAATCATATGCCTTGAGCAAGCATTGTCCATGCACCAATTCTTGTTTTCTTTCACTACAACCTGCAAAACAAATCAGGGGTAAGTTTTAGGAACCCATACTAGCTTGGGTTCTTTCCTATTGTAAAAAGGATGAATGAGATATCTTCTTGCAAAACAAATCAGGGGTTAGTTTTAGAAACATGTTCCTTGACCTATTTTTTTTTATCATTCTTGTGCCACTTTAAGTACACATGTCTAGTCTTCCTATTCTTGACATTATTTGCAATAGGACGCTCAGTAGTAGGATGACCAATTTTACCATAAAGCTAGCACAGGTTAGTAGTGGTGGCATTCTCCTGATAGAATCCTATTCTAGCTTTTTCATTATGACTCCTTTTTCCTAGATGATTCAACATTCTAGATGACTGAGTCCACCTATTTGCCCTTTCTAAATCCAATTTTAGGATGCAAATTTCCTGAGTCAGTTTTCTAACCTTCTCTTTTTCACTGAAGAACTCAATTTTACATTCTTTCAGTTTAGTTTCAACCTTTTGATGTTCATCAATCATTTTACTCTTACCTTTTTCAACCACTGTTTACTTCAATATCTCAGACTTAAAGTTTAGCACAAGAGCATCAAGATTTTCAACCTGTTTCTTCAACCTGGAATTCTCTTTATTTGCTTCTTTTAGACAGTCTTTGACCTCAAGACTTTCAAACTTTTGATCCGAAATGTCTTTGATCATCTAATCTTTTTCATTAGCTATTTCTTGAAAATCATCTATCAATCCATTTATTTAGCAAGATTAGCTTTCGTTTTGAAAAAAAATTAAACTTTTCTTTTGATTCAAGACATTACCTCAGACTTGTCATCCTTCTCAAGATCTAAATCCTTAGCAGCCACAAAAGTAGTTTCGTCTACATCTTCAGTATCTGACTCCTCGATTCTAGATCCCTTGGTAGCCATCATAGCATGCTCCTCTTTCTCCTTTTGCTTAGCAGCTTTTTCTTTTATTTCTTCCTCAGCTTTTTCCACTCAATTTCCCATTGTGGGCACTGTTTGATATGATGATCCATTTTTCCAATTTGTAGCATCCTGATTGATTCTTGTCATCAGACGATTTCTTACTTCCTAAGTCTTCTAACCATTTTCGACTACCTATTTCTCGCTTGTCTCTTCCTTTCCCTTTCCTGAGTAACTTCTTGAAATTTTTGCTAGAAAGGCGATCTCATCCTCATCCAAATCTGGTCATTCATCATCGGAAGCAACCTTCAGAGCTAGTGATTTCTGACCTACTACTATTTCCTTCTTTTAACCTTCCATGTTCATTTCATATGTCCTGAGGTTTCCAAGCAGTTCATTTAGAGTCATAGTTTCAATATATCCTTAGCTTCTCTGATGGCAGTCACCTTCACATCCCACTTAGATTTGGGTAAAATTCTCAGAACCTTATCAACTTGTTCCTCAGTAGTGAGTACCTTAGCCAAGGAGGCCAGTTTATTGATGAGCAGTGTGAGTCTTGCCATCATATCCTGTAGGGACTCATTTTCCTTCATCTTGAAGGTTTCATACTCAATAAACAACATGGCCACCCTGAACTTACGAACTGGAGTGGTTCCTTCATGTACAATTATCAAAGCATCCCAAATCTATTTAGTTTTGGTGCAATTTGATATCCTGATATACTCATCAGATCCCAGTCCACAGACTAAAATGTTTTTGGCGTTAGCATTTTTCCTCATAGCCACAAGATCGTCAGTAGTGAACTCCCTTCTATCTTTAGGAACTTGTTGGCCTTCCACAGTTTTCTTGGGAATGGCAAGTCCAATAGTTATCTTATCCCAAAGCTCGTAGTATTCTCCTTACATGAAATCCTCCATTCTCGCCTTCCACCAACCAAAGTGAGTCCCATTAAAGAGTGGTGGTCTTATAGATGATTGTCCTTCTCCATGTCTAAGAGGTGGTGCAGTGTTCATTTTGATCAATTCTTAAGTATTAGCCATTGATAAGAACACCTGCTCTGATACCACTTGTTAGATTTGCATAACCTATACATTTACCTAGTCGAAGAACCAAGTTCGCAAACGTGTTTCCCAAAAGAAAAAATAGAAGATGACATAGTATTTTTATATGGAAACACCCAGCTCACAAAAGGAGAAAGCCATGACCTATACACCTACAGGAATGTTCCCCAATATCACTAAATCAAATGAGTCTTAACAAAATATTACAAGATCATAATAATCTATGACACAACAAACTTCAAAATAAACTACAACTATACATAAACCTCCTAAGGCTCATGTTCCCCTAGTCTTCGAGTTGTCCTCAACTTGAAGACACTAACTAATCTTAGTTTATAGATTACTGAGCTAAGTAGAACAAAATGACTCAACAAAAACAGTGAAAACAATTTCTAAGACTAAAACAAGAACAATGAAACAGTTTACTCAAATGACTCAAGACTCTACAACTTGATTGACTCTTTTTCTTACTTTTTGTCTCAGTAATTGACTCTGAATATTTTTCCTCTTTTTAATCTTGTTGCTCAAGAAGTATTTGTCCATTCAAACTCCTTAATTCGCGCCTCAAGCTTCATTAGACTTCTTATTCACTTGAAACTCTTTCTGTACATCAACTCCTTCTATAACCTATATTTTATGAACTGACTCCTACTTTGATGGTGCGTCCTTATCTCTAAGTACTCTATACATTCTGCACCTTGTGGCATCCTGTCTTTACATCTAAGAACCAGTTTAATGAAGAACCTAATCAATCAACATGTTTCATGATCCAATGTTCATTATCAAAACTCATCTTGGCTCAATAGTCTCCCTCATCTCAGTCTCCTCACCTATCATTCCTGAGACTTAGAAATTCTAGTGAATAGGCTGTCACTCCTCCATTGACTCGGCATAATGTGCATCCTTTAGTATTAGCTTCACCTGCTTCTGTTGCTATTCTTGAGGTTGCACCAAGATGTCATAGGGTTAGCTCCTAGATAGCTAGACAAGCTCGGGAGAGCTTTGATAGTGCCTGATGGAGTCTCGCAAGTTCGTTCTTCTAATCATTTATTTTTGCTACATTACTAAATATTTATGAACTAATATATTTATTACATGTCTTGCAGGTGGTATCCATCGAAGGATGTTGCCAGGGCCTTACAGGAGTGTTTTAGGAGGCTGTTTAATGTGCCCTATCACTCCTGGGGAGAGATTCCAAACAAAATTCATCATGCCATGTTTAATGAGTTTATGATACATAATTAGTTTACATATTTATTTTAAGTTTATTATTTATAGTATACTTTATCTAACTAATTATGCAACACTTTTTTTCTTATTTGTCCAGACTATGTGTACATGGGACGAAAAGTATAATATGGTCATGGCAACCACATTTAAGAGGAAAGCGAGCTTCAGACTATCTAGCCGGCTCAAGAAATTGCGGGATGGTGGAAAGCCCAGGGATTGGTTGCAGCCATACATATATGAGGAGTTGCGTCGGTATTGGGACACTGACAAATTCGAAGCTTTGTTTGACCAAGCAAAAAAGGCTAGAGGGAGTCTGAAGGGTGGCTCATCGCACACCGGAGATAATAGAGTGTTGGGACTATTTCTCGAGAGATGGTAAGATTTTTAAATTTAAAGTTTAAATTCATAATCTTAAATACTCTTTTTGATTGAATATTATTTCATTAATATATTATTAAATTTTTATAGGAGAAGGAAATGGGACTAGCTCCATTTTAGCATGAGGTTTTCAAGAGAAATCATATTAGAAAGAAGGATACTGAGTTAGACTAGACGTGTGGGTCAAGCCGAGGACCGAACAAGTTTACGTAAGCTTCATAACACTTCTATTATATATATATATATATATATATATATATATATTAAGTATTCATTCTAACTGTGAATTATTTTTGTAATATGCAGCAAGAGTATGAGCAATACGTTCGTGAGCTTTGAGATGATGTCCAACTTACGCCTGAATTGCCCGATCAAATTTGGACTGAGAAAGTAGTTGGCTAGAGCCAGAAAGGTCGAATATATGGGATGGGATCTAGGGATGACATACGACGAATCCATTCAGGTTTAGAAGGCATTCGATCGTTAAGACAGGTCAAGGCCATTGACCAGGTTCAGTTGACTGCCATGTCTCAGAAAATAGAACAAGTTTTAAGTGCATTCGCTGCTTTTGAGGCAAGGAGGATTGAGCAACAAAAAGAAGTCGTACAAATCAAAGAACAAGTGCTCAACCTCGCTCGTAGGCCTATATCGCATCCTTCCATTGCCGAATATGAAAGTTGTTAGACCCCGTAACTAACTTAATAAAGGTCAATTACTAATTTGGAAAATTGTTGGGATTGAGGTATATTTCAAT
>JAOTQR010076597.1:0-12977 GCA_025774065.1 Solanum ossicruentum
TAAATACTTAGGGATTGATCCTAATATGTATATACAACTTGCAAGTCATTGGTTCACCTAATTTTTATAAAATTATACATTAGGACTACGACCTCATATAAGTTCCAATTCTATTCCCATACTAAGAAATTGACTTTAACATCTATGCCCAATTAGGAATCCTCAACTAAAATCCTACATCATATGAAGGATGACTCGGTCTTAGCTTAAAAAAAATATAGAAAAAAATTAGAGTGTTACAAGTCCTATATCGGAAAAACAATTCAACTACACTTAGGTGATCTAAAACAGTTGCATATGGCCTAACTATTTCCATAAAATGACATACTGAGATTTACATGTCAAAATTTAAGAACAGTGAATCAATATTGTGCTGCTTGTTCTTTTAGCAGAAGCACACATTTGAGTCCATGTAACATTAATACTAGCTAACAAGCATGCTAATTAAACTTATGACAAGCTACTAAGCTGCAAAATGGTCAAAGAAGTCTCCAAAGCAGCATCTGGCCAGAGTTTTACTAAGCATTAGAATATTGGACAAAAGCTAAAGACAGGACAAGGAGAGTGCCAACAGTAGCATCAACAATTCCCATCACATCATGTGATGATGTCTTGCTCCCGTTGTATTCTTTGTTCCCATTCTCATCAGTTGTGTTCCCGGTATAAGTATCGTATCAATAGGACAACAAGGACCACGAATTCAGCTACCAATCCAACTTTACGAATCGATGAAATGAGCTTGTTGATTAGTTTTTGGAGAGGCGTTTGCTTGTCAGAATCACTGCTGATTTCACTCATCATTTCACCACAGGTCGTGTTCATACCAACCAATGTCACAAGCATCATTCCATAGCCATCGACAACCTTAGTGCCAGAAATCAAGAATGGATTTTGTGTAGGGTTAATCTCAACATGGTCAATTTCCATACTACATTCACCCACTTGCAGAGAATGACCTTGTACCAAAATGCCATCAGCAGGGACTTGATCTCCAATCACAATTTCAAATATCGGTATCTTGTGGCGCCTCCCCTTTCTAACAGCTTGCACTGGAATTTTTTTGCTCACTTATCAAACTGTCTGTTTTCTCTAAATTTACTAATAAACGGAACAACAATGACAAAAAACAGAGAGACAAATGTAATCACTCCACGGAACAATAATTCTTTCAGTCCATGCTCCTTAATTCCAAATCCAAGAAACAGAGCAAAATTATAATGAGGATTGGATCATAGACTGATTCCCAAACAAGGATGAAGAAACTTTTAGTAGGTGGCTTACGATACTTGTTGGTTCCAAAAGCCTCACGTCTACGTGCAACATCTTCTTGATCTCCGTTTATATTATCAGTGGTATCAGTTTTGAGAGAAGCAGCAACCTCCAAGGTTAGCAAGTTCATCAACGCTTTTATCTTTGACAAGCTTAGCTAGAGTTAACTAATCAATGCCTGAGAAAAAACGGTGTTGTTGAACTACATCAATTCCGATTGCATCAGGAGTAACTTCTATTGGATTATAGGCCGGTGATCCATGACTGTAAGATGGCACAACGGCAGGTGATACCTTATTTTTAAAAGATCTGGAACAAAAGATGATAGCAAAAGCTAAATGCCATCTTTCCTTGTAAGATCTTTCAATATCTTCAGTCGCAATGTTCCTGAAGAGGTAATGCAAGTTTTCTTGAAACATGTTGAAAGGAAAGTGTGTATAACAGCAATGATGAAAAACAGAAGGCCAAAAATTCAAACAATTTATGAAGAGGATTAATTGTGTTTTAGAGTGAAGTACTAGTAATCACATGGAAGTAGTTATATATAAGTTGTGAATTCACACTCTTAGGGCACTTCAAAACCAAATCAAAATCATTTAATAGAGAAAATTATTGGTCTATGGATAACAGGTTATTGATTTAGTAATTTTGATAATTATTTAAATTTTTTTTATTATTGTGTTATTGGTTCTTGATTTTAGAATTTTGCTTAATGAGTTAACCAATAACATGATAATAAAATAAATAATTATATTTA
This sequence comes from Solanum ossicruentum, assembly GCA_025774065.1. Taxonomy (NCBI): domain Eukaryota; kingdom Viridiplantae; phylum Streptophyta; class Magnoliopsida; order Solanales; family Solanaceae; genus Solanum; species Solanum ossicruentum. Next base: position 2,027 of record JAOTQR010076597.1, read on the forward strand.
TATTATTTGATATATAAAGTCTTTGATAGGTTTCATACTTTTATTTTTTATTGTCTTAAACTCTCAAATATTCTAAAACGTGATAGTGATTGTGATTTTTGAGCAAAATGAATTTGTTAACTTATGTGTATGGTTTATTTGATTTGCCACATTGTTTCTAAATAATTTTCAATAAAGATTTTTTTTTGTCAAATCTTAACAGATAAATTGATAACGATCAACGACCGGTAAGTCAATATCTTAATGGTTCTATTACTGTTTAGCATATCTACAAATCAATAATCGATAAATCGAATCAATAAGTTTCAAAACGAACTGAACCGACCAATATGCAACACTACTCCCAGTAGTTTAAATATGAAACTAAAAAAAATGATTTTAATGTGTTTTTTGATATTATCTAAAAAAGAAAAACTAACGAAAGATGAATGAAATACTCCTTTCGTTCACTTCTAGTTGTCAAATTTTAACTTGATAAATTTATTAATAAAATAATTATTGATATAATAAGTTTATTATTTTATCCTTAATAATTGATAAAGATCGATTTCATATATATTTATTTATTATATTTTTAAAAACATTAATTCAATAATAATAAATTAAAAAAATTATGTTCCACCTTTATTTGATAAAAATGATAAGTAAAAGCAAAATTTATATTAAATTGTTTTTGACAAATGGTGAGAGGAGGAAGTAAGATAGAAGAGGAAAAAGGGAAGTAGGTTACTACAACGACCATCTTAAATGCCTTTTTTGAGAAGTATATTTTATCAGTGAAGTGGCCCCAAGTTGGGAGTTTCAGGATATTTCATAATCACTTTTAACGTAGGTTGCACATGCAATGTATTTAATGTGTCATTTGATAAAATTATTCCGTCTTCTTAATTTTTATATCAAATCAATAGGAGATAAGTAAAAATAGACAAAAGAAAGTAATTGATAATTGAGTTATAATTTGGATAAGTAAATTTGACTCAATAAATATTTTGCTTAATTTTCACCATTGAATTCCACAATTAAATATCGGGATAACAATGACCCTAAACACTTTAGTCAACTACGAAACATCTATAGTGTATATACTTATACTTAATATATACATATATATAATCCAAGATATATAAATTTGAGTTTGATGAGAATTTTATACAACTAATAATTAGAATTATTAGTGTTCAATTAATATACCTCGTTAGCGTAAAATATTTTTTTACATAATCAGATAATGTTTATCACTTATTATGATATAATAGATAAGCATGTAATGATCTTTAACTGTTGCATTATGTCATTAGTGTTTAGTTAAATAAACTATCCACTTGCATTGTCTGATAAAGTGAACAGATTGATGCATTAATCTTTTATTGTACATGAAATTTGAAAAAGGACTAGACCATAAGGATGACGAGACACATAAAAGACTTACCTATAAGCTAACTTATGATTCATTACTTAATATATTTTAATTTGCTATTAAGAATATGTATCTAGGTTTTCTTTTGTTACAAAATTGGTCATTTGACAATATAATCCATCCGTGTGTGGCTGGTTTTAATTTTGAAATACATCAGCCATTTATTTGTTTCATAATATAATTTATTTGTTTTAATGACATTGTTTAGTAGCGCACTAAAAATCAAGAAAAAACAATAATAAAATACAATGGATCATCTAACTAATGTGAAAATGATAATTAATATCATGTCGTAGTATATTAAATACTAATAAGGTAGAACAAGAAAATCAACCAAGTTTTAGGAATGATAATGGGTTCCATAAAGAAAATACTTGTACTTTTTTTGTGCTATTTAAGCGTTTCTTCATTTCCAGTCTACATAATTAATTTTGCTTAGAAAACAATGATTAAATTAAATTGTCTAAAATGTAGGTAATTTGCTCTATGTAATTGTTTCCCCTAGTCATTAGAATATTCGTTCATGTCGGGGTTAATAATTTTTATTAACTAGAAATAATGAACATATCTTCTAGCTAGCTTAATAAGTGTTGTGTTGTTGTGCTCCTAATCCTGATACTTGTCAGGTCCCTTTATGAAGAGTATCAGAAATCTTAAGAAATAAAAGAAAATAATCAAATGCACACAGATTTTTATGTGGAAAAAACTCATTGCTCAAGGGAGGAACAACCACGACCTGTCACCACAAGATTTAGCAATCAAATCCATTAGGAGCAAAGTAAAGAAATACAACACACACCTTACTTCTCTATTTTCCCCTTGCAACAAAGGTAACTTATGCAACTAGCACAAGTCAAGAGCACCATTGACCCTGCTTCAATCTACCCTACAGCACTTGAGTAGTTAGAAAGAAACAACATACCCACACACCTTGAGACGATAACACTGTCTCCAAGGTATGTTTCCACACACAAAACACACTGATGAATAATTGATCACTTACCTTTATATGAGAGGAATGACAGTGCATTTAGATGCTTACAACAAAAGCTCGCTCAAAACACAAAACCTAGTTTTTTTAGTTCTTCGTATGGGTCTGTTGATGTCTTACACAAGAGGCCGAGAAGAAGCTTTTCAAAACAAAGAGTATCAATTTTCAATCTATTACTTAGTATATGTCTTTTATGTTGCTGTGTCTACAGCCTAAGAACCGCTAGTCCTTTAGACATTTCTGAAAGACTTCTCACCAACTACAACAGCTTTACAGGTTGTTTTCCACTATTAGAATCCTCACAGAAATTTGATATCTTACCTGATCCTTGGTATAGTTTGTTTCTCATCAAATCTATACATGTATTCTTAACAATTTCTCCCTTTTTGATGATGACATAATATATTTTTACATCTGTGAGTTAGATCCTTCTGAAACTGAATTAGAACACATAATGTATATTTTATGAAATTTGGTTCCCCCTGAAACTATGTCTTCCTGAGAACAACAGGATACAACATGATGATACAACAGGATGCAATCACTACATAACACAATAACCCTACATATCATAATAATCTTCCCCCTTTTGGCATCATCAACAGGAAACATAGTAAAGTAAAATAAAATTACAATCCAAAAATACTAGGAGCAGGAGACAACATATTTTAAACGAGATCATAATAGAAGGAAATGGAATTCAGATTGGAGATATACAAAAGCGGCCAGCACAATGCCATAGCGTAATTCATTCATAACCATCTCCTAAAAAACAAACAGTTAAATGCCCTGGACTAGGCGAAAATATACTCCACAAGAACAAGATTGTAAGAACTGCAACCATTATAGACAGGGAAGGAACAAGAGCAATGGTTGTAAGGAACAAAAAGGAACAGAATGAGAAGGCTTGGTTGATAGAGAGTCAATCGATTTTGCTATGTTTGTACTGTGATCTCTATGAGCTTCTATAAGTTACTGAGTGGGAGACTTTACTTTCTTGGTCAATTGGGCATTTACTTCCCTTTAGCTCTGTCACCTCAGTAACACTAGGCCTTTCTCTGGGCTCCTTAGCCAGTTCAACTTGCATTGCTTCTATTTCAGCATGTTTGGTGGCTAATTTCTCAATCAGCTCCTTTCCTGAGCTTTTAATGCCTCTTCTGTTCTACCAGGTCAGACATAAGAGATCTTTTGGTGTCAGCCTTCTGCTTCCGATCTCACACTCAAAAGGGATAGTAAACGAGAATGATTGTTTCATTGCCCCATTATGCCCCTACTCAATTCTATTCCATGATGCTCAAACACCCTATTGATCAAATATTCATATGCAAGCCAGTGTTTCCCTTCAGCCATGTGATAAACCTTGGTCATGTGCTCTACCATAATAGCAGGTAGATTTATTTTGACCATGGCACTCAACTTCTCCATCAGATATTGATTCACCATGGTCGCAACTGTTCTCTTTTCAGACCTGGGAAGATGTACCTTGTATATGAACTCAAAGTACAACTGATATTGATGTTTAAGAATCTTCTTGGACACAGTTAAAGAGGTGAGTTTTCTCATTTTTCCAGCCATTACCAAGAATTCCTTTAAAGGGGATTTGTCAATCACTGTCTTTATCCCCTCAATCCCAACTTGCAAACTGTCCCCCAGCAGTTCCTCAGTTATCCTAAAAGAAATATTATTTAACTTTGTTTTGAAGTTACCATCCGATTGTATTTCCAGATTGATGTAGAACTTCTTCACCTCCTTCTTACGCAGATAAGGAACATGTCACTCAAATAAGTGACTCCATCCCTGAACCTTTACTGTATCTACCAGCTCTCTCGTGCCCAGACTGTCTTTTGTTGCAGGCTCAAATACTCTACCATTTAACACCTTACAACTTTATCCGTTGATCCTTGGTAAGAGTTTTTTCAGTTCTTTTTTTGTGTATATGAATCTGATCCCCTAGAGGAAGCAGAATCACACCCCTTTTTCTTGGTGATGATTTTCTTCTGAGTCTTGGAGTCCAGACTATTTTCAATTTATTCTTCTTCCGAGTCTGTCCAGTCAATTTCCTTATCTTCTCCAATATTGACAACTTGGTCTTTAGGTATATCAGGCTCTACAACTGTGGTATTTTTGTTAATCTTTTTTTTGAAATATGTTTTTGTTTACTGGATCTCATAGCTTCACCTAATAATTTTTTTTCACCCCTAGTGGTATAACTACGAACCACTACTCCACTCTTCTCTTCATCAGCTTTTCCTTTGCCTTTGTCTTATTTGACCTAGTCCATGGTGGAGACAGGATCAGAGTGAACAACAGGTCTCTGGATTCTTCAGGACAGTGGTTTGTTGTCCTCTTCCTCCTCATCTCCTTGTGCCTTTACTTGTGATATAAAAATATTCACCTGTTGTTGTTCACTTACTAAAGTCTTATCATACAAAGGCTTCCCAAGAGCTAAAGTTAGATCAGGGGATGTTGGTGTATCCCTGATACTATGATACCCATCTCTCAATTCTAGAAGATTTCTAGCCACCCATTTTGGTCCTTTATCCACAATATTAGAATCAACCACCTGTTTTTCAACAATTTCTCCTTCAAAGTGTTTTTTTGACAAAGAGGATGAGGTGTGACTAAGTGGAGAAATGTTTCCTTTATCTTCGGTGGTACTGTAGGAGGGCTCGATAGGGTTTTTACTGAGTAGATGACTTGGAATTTCAAACTTTGTTGTTGCGGCCATGATTGAAGGAGTTATAGGGGGAGAAGAGGGGCAAGGTTTAAGAACGAAAGGAAGAACTGTTTGTAGGTTTTATAGAATTATGAATCGGTGTCAAAGGGAGAGTAATGATATTTGGAGAGGTACTGGTGTCTAGTTCATCATTGGCCTATGAGATTGAGTGTTTTGGCTTTCAGCCATGGTAAGAATAGTAATTAAGACTTGGAATCAGTGAGAAAAAATTAGAAGATGAAAGAGGGAGAGAGAATGGGAAAACTTAAATAGAGGGGTTTCTGATTTGATGAGAGACAAAGAGTTTGAGGTTTAAACATCTTAAAAGGAAGAAAAAAGAAGCCTCCGATCCCTAATTAGTTATGACTCTTCAGGGTGGTATGAGATGATTGCAGTTTAGAGAAAAAGTTGAATCGAAAAGACAGGTCCAAGGCATCACATTGATGAGGTGAGAGATTATGAATGAAAGACATACCTTGTAATGTACCTGGTCCCTAGGTGACTCTTTTCAACTCCTTATTCATTTAATACTATGTCATTGTCAATTTACTGCCCTGTAAAAATCATACTAATATTTTGAGATTGTGAATAGTGTTTCAGATACCTGTTGAATACCTCTTTAGCCACAGAAGGCTTTATTCCTCATGATTTGTTTCTCCATCTGCTGCAGTCTAAGTTGCTTAAGTTAGGTCTCTCAAATATGTCTAGACATTATGCTTATGATCATAGTCCCTATTGCATCCCAAACACTGTATTACTGCAGCTTGTGAGGGCCCTTTTGTCAGTTGTACTTAAGCCCTCAACAATAGTGTAAACCAATAATAACATTCATATATTCATAGCTTTGATCCTTATGAATACCACCAAGAAAACATCAATCGTTCATATATTATCATATCTAGGAAGTTTTAAGTCCTTTTTAGCCAAAAACCTGGGTCATTCACTTTTTCTGTATTAACATTGGCTGCCTTTCTTGGACTATATTTCACTTTTTCTGTATTAACATTGGTTGCCTTTCTTGGACTATATTTGCTGAAAATCAAAATTAAATTTTGGGAATCTATTTCAATCTGAGCTCCCAGTAGGCAGACAAAGGCCTAATTACAAACCTTTTAGTCCATGGTGGTAGAGATCTGGTCCCTTTCATGGGCTTAGGACATAATCTCCTTTTCACCTCTTCCTTCATGTGGTGAGATGACTTATGATTGTTTAACGTTTTCCTTAGAACTTCATACTTTCCTTTTAATGGCACTTTTTACCACAGTGCACACATAGGAGATTGTCTATAGCAGATGCATACTTGTTGTGTGAATTGTAGGGAGGGTAAGACTTGTTGACATAACCTAGACCCCTATTTCCAGAGCTCCAACTGTTTGACATTTCACCCAGAAGTTTGGATGAAACATTCCACTTCATAGACATGTCCAAATCTTCCTTAGTCTTTATCGGGTCATCTCTCTTATAAAGTTTCTTTCCAGAGCTAAAATTAACTTTAACTCTACCTCTTTTACCTTTTCTTCCAAAATAGACTCACTTTCATTAATCTTTCTTTTCGGTTTTTCATCAGACTTGCCTTCAGATTCCATAAGTTTTAGCAGCTTCCCTTTCTTAGTTTCAAGAGTTACAACCTTGTCCTTAAGATCATATACTTGAGTTGTTAGTACCATATTCTCATATTGTGACAGATCAACACTATTTCTTAGCAAATCCTTCTCAATTATCAATTCATAAATAAAGTTAATGAGAACACAAGTCAGTTTCTCGAATTTCCAGGTAGAGTAAAGGTCCAAATTTTCTTTGAGGTCCAGCAAAGTTATCTCATCATCATTCTATTCTTTACCATCTAACTGAGTCATAAAGGCAAAGAGGTGATCATGGACTTCATCATCATCTCTTACTACGAGCATTGAAGAGTTTTCAACTTGTTCTTCCTCGTCAGAGTCACTGGAAGAGTTTCCCCGGACTCCTAGTGCCTATATCATTATCTGATCAATAACTACCTTCTTATTGTATTTGTGAAGTACTTGTTCCTTCCTTTTGTCCTTCCCAGCTCTTTGTCCTTCTTTGTGATTACTTTTTCCATGAGAACATTCTCTGATAAAGTGTCCTGGTTTACCAGAACCATGACATACTCCCCGCTTTTCCTTGCTTTGCTAGATCATGACTTTTTCTGTCAAATTTTTTGAATCTCTTGGTGAGATATGTCATATCTATACCATCAATCTCCTCATCACTTTGAGCAGTCTTTAGTGCTAGTGATTTTTCTTTCTTGCCTTCTCTTTTAGCTGAATCTTGTTTTTTCTTCAGTTTATGAGTATGAAATATGCCATGAGTATATCCATTCTCAAGGTCTTTAGGTCATTTGATTTAGTAATTGCATCCACTTTACTTTCTCAGGACTTGGGAAGAACTCACAGGATCTTGCGTACTTGTTTGCTTTGGCTGATGGGTTCTCCCAGACAAATGAGCTCATTTGTTATAGATGAGATCATGTTCTCTGTCTCCTGTATAGTTTCTCCTTCATTCATTATAAAGCCATCATACTGTGATGTCATTATGTCCATTTCCTTCATGTGCATTTTTCAGACAATCCCAAATTTCTTTGGCAAACTCACATGCTAATATTTTGTTGTACTTCTCCGCACCTATACCGCAGACGGTGAGCTTTTGGCTTTGTAGATATTCTCTATCTTCTTTCTATCAGCTTCAGAGTATTGTTGTCTGGTTTTAGGGACAAGATTTTGTAGTGTCTTCTTCTTTCACCTCTGTCATAGAAACATATGGACTATCTTCAGCCATCAAAAAATCATGCATCCTTCCTTCCCACCACCCATAATACTTTCCCTTAAACCTTGGTGGTCTAGTAGAGGATTGTCCTTTCTTTAAGTTTAGTAGAGAGGCATCTTTCTAGAAAATCTCAAGGTGTGAATCCGATAGAGATCCCCGCTTTGATACCAATTGGTGAGTTATTATGCTCCTAATCCTGATACTTTGTCAGGTCCTTTTATGAAGAATATCAGAAATCTTAAGAAATAAAGGAAAACAATCAGATGCACATATATTTTTACATGGAAAAACTCAATGCTCAAGGGAGGAACAACCACGACCTGTCACCATAGGATTTAACAACCAAATCCACTAGGAGCAAAGTAAAGACATATAACACATACCTTACTTCTCTACTTTCCCCTTGCAACAAAGGCAAATTATGCAACTAGCATAAGTCAAGAACAACATTGACCCTGCTTTGATCTACCTTACACCACTTGAGTAGTTAGGAAGAAAAAATACACTCACACACCTTTAGACTACAACACTGTCTCAAAAGTATGTTTCCACACACAGAGCACACTGACGAATAACTGATCACTTACCTTTATATGTGAGGAGTGATAGTACATTTAGATGCTTACTACAAAAGCTCGCTCAAAACATAAAACACCAAACCTAGTTTTCTTGTTCTTCGTTTGGGTTTGTTGATGTCTTGCACAAGATGCCGAGAAGAAGTATGACTCAAGTAGGTCAAAATTATCTTACGTTCGAAAAATACTCCACTAATGGCTTCAAATCATGGAATAATCTCATTGAAAAGACGACTATAGCTATCTTATGAGTGAAAAGATGATTATAGTTATGTCACGAGTGAACCAGGTACTCAGATCAGCAGATATGACAGTAAAATGTCTTCACAAGATGTATAGTGAAAAACTTTCTTGCTCAAGGGAGAAACAAACACTACCTACCCCAGTAGGATTTAACCAACTTCACTACTTCAAAATGGAGCAATGTTAAGGTTACAAAAGATTTGTTCTATTTTTATTAGTTAAAAATGATAAGTAAAAGTAGGGTGCCAAAACTACACCCAAGGTCATTGAAGTTTGGGTGGATTAATAATTCACTCATTTATTAGCTCAACTAAATCCATTTAAACCCATCTAAAATTGGGTTGATATGAACCCGAATTGACTCGAAAGATGTATTGTCAAAATATTTTTAAAATACTTTTCCTTTTTTATTTGAAAAGTTTTATATAACTAGAATAAAAAGAATATAACTAAATTAAGTATTAAAATATTGAAAAATAACATATAAAACTTATTGAAAGTTAGATCAAGTTGGAGCTTGAACCACTCTATAAAGCTATTAGTCAATTCATTTTTGACCCAACTTATTTCGATCCTAACAAATTTAGACTAGGTTGATTCTTGACCCTTTGATCCACTCAAATTTAACCAAGCTTGTCAATTGCCACCACTTAAATAAAAGTGAAATTTATATTAAATTAGCTATGAAAATCCAATGCACGAATCCAATAGTTATACATAAATTTATTTTTTAGGAAGGTGAACGAAGGAAGTGAGAAAGAAGAGGGAAAAGGGCCGTAGGAAGTGAGCAGTCTACTTTGTCAGAGAAGTTAACCCATAGGCCTCTCAGAAAATGGGAGTTTTCATGATATTTCATTATCAATTGTAACATTACAGAGTCTATATATTATTGTCGAGTAAATGAGGCCAGACATGTTGTAGCGTGTATATATACCCGAGAAACACTTTAATTAACCAAATTTATAACTTTAACTCTTACCGTGTAACACGTTATCATGAAGTTCAAAGATTAAAAATGCTATGTGAGATTAGTTAAATAGATATATATCACATTTGCTTAATTTATTTGAATAATTTCAATGGTATAATTTGGAATCACTTCCACAAGTAACTTGAGATAACTAAAGATTGGCCTCTCTGGGACAGTTATGAACTTGACAAGCCAATCAATTGGCCAAGATGCAGCTGCAAATCCAATGCAAATACCCCATTGCCCCCAATTCAACTTCTCTGTATTTGCAAACTTCTCTAGAAACTCCACCATTACCACTTGGAGAACCAAAGTTACTCCGATGATTGCCATGAAAAACTTGTTCTTGTGTATCCCCTCAAACACATTCTTCTTCTCCAGTTTTCGCGCGTTGAATTCATTGAACACTTGACAAAAAACAAATGTGTTGAAAATCAAGGTGTCGTTAACCCTCTTGTTGACACCAAAGATCGATTCTCCTTTGAATTGTAAGGTCAATACAACAGCAATTTGATATAAGGCCTGAGCCATTAGATTCCTCCACATAATGTTGGTGATAAGTGGTTCAGTCCTACCGACTGGCTTCTTCTTCATGAGTTCCTCACTTGGCTTCTCTGTCGCGAGTGCTAATGCCCCTAATGTGTCCGTGATCAAATTTACCCATAACGACTGTACTGTTGTGAGTGGTACCTCACCAGCTGCTACAAAATTGATCACGAGCGTAGCCACATTTACTGTGAGCTGAAATTGGATGAATTTCTGGATGTTGTTATAGACACATCTTCCCCATTTCAAAGCTGTGGCAACCGAAGAAAAATTATCATCCAAGATGACAATATCGGAACTCCCTTTAGCCACTTCAGTGCCCTGAATCCCCATAGAAAGTCCTATATCTGCTTCCTTTAAAGCTGGTGCATCGTTCATTCCATCACCTGTGACCGCGACCACGTGACCTTTCTTTCTCAAGCATTGCACCATTAAAAGTTTGTCAAAAGGGGATGATCTTGCCATCACGCGTATCTTCGGCACTCTCTCCATCCGTTCGTCATCTGTTAGGTTGCGAAATTCTTCACCTTGTATGATTGCTCCTTCATCTACTTCATGAGTCGAACGAAGAATCCCACATTCTGTTGCTATGGCTTTTGCAGTGAACACATTGTCACCAGTGATCATCATGATGTTCACACCAGCATTTTGGCAGGCTTCCACGGCTTTCTTCACGCCCGGTCGACATGGATCTTTTAGGCCAACA
>JAOTQR010076598.1:0-12977 GCA_025774065.1 Solanum ossicruentum
CCCTTATGCGGGGGCTGTGCTTCATGCCCGCAGGTACAGACGTACAGGAGAGAGATCCTTCCAGCTAGGATTCATTCTTTATCGGTGTTGCGCTCCTTTTCTCCAGGAGCAAGTTTATTGAGTATATGTACTTGAAGTTATATTTTTGTTCCCATGTCATATTGGATACTTCGAAGGTACGGCGAGGCCCTGTCCCGTCATATGTTGTTTTCTGCTATATAGAGGTCTGTGGGCACGAGCGGGTGGAAGTTTAGTGTGAGACGTAAATGTATTTGTTTGATATTCTATTAGGCGGCAGGACCGCATCGGAGACCTTGTCGACCCGCGTTATTGTGTGAATGTATATATGTATGTATCTTTCTGTATATTTTGGGAGCTGCTGCAGGTGAGGTTAGTCAATAAAACAGAGGAAACTCTGCCGAAATTTCGGTAGAATTCTAGGCTATGATTTTAAAGAAATGCGGCTTAGTAGGTGATTACGTGCCCCTATCGGGCACTGGTCACGACCCCAGGGAGGGGTGTGACAATAGCATAGAATTATTTTTTCTAAAAACAATTAAAATAATATCAAGATTATTATTAATTAAGAGGGAGATGTAATAATAATATTTTTAAAAAATTTACAGTTTTTGTTTGGGGAAGGAGGGGGACTTACGGGGAGAGGAATTGGTGGAATAGGGTTAGAAAAATATTTATATTTTTGTTATAATTTTTTTGAAATAATAATATTTTAATATTTAATTTTAACTAATACTATAATTTATTTATTTTTTACCAAGATGGAATGTTTTGTTTATGTAGAGTGTCATGTGACATTTTTTAAAAATAAAAGAGAAAGTGAGCACACACACCATGGTGAGAGTGAAATAAAAAATAGATGTGTGTTTCTTAAACTAATAAGTAATAATTTAGGTGTATTTCTCAAACTTTCAATACTTTAGGTGTGAAACTCAAAAAAATTGTATAGTTTAGGTGTGCTTATCTCAAAGTTAAAATTAAAATATTGCCAAACAAAGAGATCACTCTTCTTGGAACAAACTAAAAAAGTATGTCATTCTTTTTTAAACAAAGGGAGTTGTATTGTTTTTTGGGTCAAGCATATGAAATTACATCCCTTCATTTCAAAAAAGAATAATTAGATTTAAAATTGGCATAGAGTTTAGGGATGGCAATGGGGCGGATGCGGCGCGAGTTGAGCTCAACCCGCAAAATTTTTAAACTGGTTCGCCCTGCATGATTACTTTTTCATTTTCAACCCGCCCCTCCTAAATTTTTTAGTTCTTTTATTTTTTAATTGAACTTAATATGAAAACTAAAAAATTGTATTCTTTTAAAAAATTTCAACAACTAATTAACTATTTTTAGTTAACATTTCAACAATTGTTTTTAAATCATTAATTAAAATTTTCTAATTAACACTGTAACAACTAAAAATTTACCGGACATGTCTAATTTGAATTTTAGAGATAAAACAAAGTTAAATCAGTGTTTAATATAAAAAGTTTATATATTTAATTATTACTAATTACAAAAATTTAATTTTCTTCGAATTCCTATTTGGTTTTTTAAATCCACAATTCACCCCGTATTAGTTTTAAAAATAGTTACTCCAACTCGCCCCCCCCTCCCCTCCATATAACTTTAAACCTATCCCGCCCCGTCCCGTTGTCATCCCTAATAGAGTTTAAAAAAATAAAAAATACTTTAAAATCTTGTGATCTTAAATTAAAGTTATATATATTAAATGTACCTGAATGACTTTTAATCATGTGATTTTAAGCATGTCACATAAAAAGTTGAAATTAAAGTTTTGCCAAAAAATAAATTTGAATCATACTTTTTTAACAAATTAATAAAAGATAAATTATTCTTTTTTAAATAGAGGGAGCAGTAATAAAATTTCTGTGAACAGCTACACAATTGTAATATCATGTGAATAATGTAAATCATCTCATCTCATATAAATTCTGTAAATTAAGTTATAAAAATTGTTCTACGTGCAGAAAATAAACACTTCATTTTGTCTAGTTTTGATTTTGTTTTTAATAATTGTCAATTTTGAAATGCGATAAATTAGACAACAAAGAGAAAATATACTAAAAAGAGGCATAATTTTTTATATGAATTGATCAATTGATCTATATATGATAAAATTAATACCATAGAAAATATAACAGTTGAAGAAGGAATAAGACCAAAAAAAGTAGAACTGATTTTATTGTGTTGTTATCTAATAAGTAGGATATGTAATTTCTAGAAGTCAGAAAATGAGTCACCCAAATATTTTTAAAAAAAATTTAAAAAGAAGGAAAATTAATTATGGTTAAAGAAATTATCCTTTATCTTTAAGAAAAGGAAATTCAAAGAGAAAATAGTTTTAGCAATAATATTTTGTGATCTAAATGCCAAATTCTGGTCCCAAATAAAATTTGGATTACTAGGAAATATGATCTCTCAAATGAAAGTTTTCAAATTGAAAATTCATAATATGCTTTCTCGATTGGATTCGTCGCACAAACATTTATTTAGTATAATTTATTATTCATGTATAATTTATAAATTATTACACAAAATAGAATATATCTATCTTGTCTACACTTAAAATATGGTAATTGTGAATCTAGATCAATAAAAAAAATGTCTATAATAACCCAAAATATATTTAATAACAAAACAAAAACCAAAGGAAGTCTTTAAGAAAGTCCTACAACAAACAAGTTGAGTGTAACTCATCATCCAGGTAGACAACAGGGTGTAGTTAAAAGCACAGGTCATCAACCAATTAAATAAAATAAAAGGAACAAAAACAAAGTAAAATAAAAAAATAAGCAATGAGTTGGTGAATCTTAACAACTTGAAGAAATTCTTCAAATCTTCAAAAATAATTTATTCACGTCCATTCTTTGTTTTTATGTAAAAATGATATAAATGTTAGTATTTTTTTAATTTATGAACTCACATATTAATATATTATACATATATATTATCTTTAAATTAGGCCATTGTGTAATCTAATGAGCTATTAAAAATTTTGGGTCATCAAAATAAATATCTATTAATAAGGGTTTATTTTAATTATTTTAAAAATCTTTGAATCTTTTCTTAAGTTTGATGGAGACTTACTGAAAAGGTGTTTTTTAACCTAAAAAGACACTTTATAACTTTTTAAATAGAACGGTCCCTAAAACAGAAGACAACGTTTTTCTTTTTCTCTCCATCTCAGAAATAGAACAGAATGTAATCTTCAAGTTTTAAAAGATCAAGTTCTTTAATAAAGGTGTTATCATGGAACAAGATTAGTACCCTTTTCATTCATATGAATTCAAATCTCTGTCTAATGATTTACTCATTATTCTGGGTGATTTCTTTAATTTTTTCAATAAATAGTATCAGAGCACGATCTACTTAAATTGTTAGACATGATATGAAGACACTAATGATTCATAAAAAATTTTTACAATTTAACCTTTTTTTGCTAATTTGTGATCGAGTTTGAATATGCACTGTGTTACTTTTCAATTTTGTTTAAAGTGGCTTTACAACATTGCTTCGATACACGTTTTGTAACAAGTGGCGTGAAGACACCATTTCAACTCTTATTTCTTATGAATATCCAAAGTGGCTATAAAGCACCATTTTGTTATAAATGTGACACCTCTTGCCAAGTGGCCAAGAGGTGAGTGTTGTAAATAGGGATGTTCACGGGTTGGTTTGGATCAGTTATTGGTTAATCTAAAACCAAACCAACTTAATTCAATTTTTAAAATCTCAAAATCAAACCAATTCAATTATAATATACATTTATTGGTTTGATTGTTATTGGTTTTGGTTTGGTTTGGCTCAATTATTCGGTTATTAATCATAAATAAAAATAAAAGCAATGATACATTTAAAATGGAGAAAAAGTGACAACAATCTGTTCAAAACGAAAAATAGTTAGAACGATTGATAATTATAAAACTTTCAATCACTAAATTTACTGTGAAAAAGTTTCAAAATATTTCATTTTGGCCTAGAAGAAAAATTAGTGACGTTTCTAGTCCCTCCAAGAATTGTTATAGACATTCATATACATGAAATTAATATGATAAATGTTCTCGTTTGAGCATTTATACTTTCATAGTAGATTATAAAAATTATTTTTATAAATAATGTTTTAGGTATGTATAATTATAAAATATATGAATATAATTTTATCGGTTCGATTCAGTTATTTCTTTGATTTTTTTCGAATAAATCCAAACTCAAATCAAATACTATCGATTTTTAAAAAACTAAAATCAAACCACACCAAAACCAAAATAAAATCTGTTTGTTTAATCACTTTGGTTCAGTTTTTTTGTTTGGGTCTATTTTTATCCAAACCGTGAACACCCCTAGTTATAAATGTGACACCTCTTGCCAAGTGGCCAAAAGGTGTGTATGATGTAATTGTCTACCAAGTGTCAAAGAAGGACACTTGGCAATATCCTTGTAGGCTATAAATAGTCATTTCCCAAATTAGAAAGGGAAGAAAAAATATAGTGAAAAATTGGAAAGAAAAATCATTGCCTTTTCCCTTGTTATTTTATATCATTTAATATATTTTGTGATATTTTTCTTCTCCGTATTTTCTTCAAAATCCATTTTTATTATAACACGTTATCAGCATGAAACTCTACTCACGTCAAGCTATGTTAAACAGGTAACAAGGTAAAATTTTTATTTTTGTAAAAATGTCTAATATTACCAAACTTTAATTTGTTGCCTTGGATATATCAGGCAAAGGCTACTCGTCATGGGCACTAGATGCTGAAATTCATCTGGATGCAATGAGTCTCACAGACATCATCAAAGAAAACAACTAGGCACCCAGCCAGGACCGTGCTAAGGCCTTAATATTTCTCCGCCATCATTTTCACGAGGGATTAAAAATGCAATATCTTACTTTGAAAGATCACCTCGTACTGTGGAATAATTTAAAAGATAGGTTTGACCACCTGAAGTTGGTCATTCTCCCACAAACGCATCATGATTGGCTCAACCTAAGGTTGATGGACTTCAAAAGTATAACTGAATATAATTCGACTATGTATAGAATCATATCCATGTTAACCTTATGTGGAGAAAATATCATCGAACATGATAAACTCGAGAAAATGTATTCTATGATTCCTCCCGCAAATATACTCCTCAACAGCAATATCAAGAAAAGGACTTTCAAAGGTATTCTGATTTACTTCCGCACCTACTTGTTGCTAAACAACACAACGACCTATTGATGAAGAATCATGAAAGTCGACCCGTTGGTTCTATGCCACTCCCTGAAGTGAACCAGGCAAATTATAACCAACGAGAAAAGAATCGTGGCCCCAGTCGTGGTCGTGGCCATGGTGTAGAAGAAATTATAATCATGATGGTCATGTTGCACCCAAGAATGATCGGCAATATAAAAAGAAGGGTGAAAAGTAAGAGGTTGTGTTGAAGAAAAATTCAGAAGATATATGCAATAGATGCGGAGGAATAGGGCACTAGTTGCGTACCTGTCGATCATCCAGGCATTTAGTCCATCTATCAGATATCCCTGAAAAGGGACAATATTAATCCAGAGACAAATTTTATCTTTGAAAATAGTGCTGAACCTTTACATAAGACGGGTAATAATGCAGAGGTAAATTTTATATCTGAAGATAATGTTAAGCCTATGCATTTGGATGTGACGGATGTTTTTTGCTTTCTCAGAAGGAAACATGGTCACTGATGGGTCTTCTGTTATCTAGATATTTTTTCTTTCTTGTTTATTTATGTTTGTTGGTGTATGTTGATATTACCCGAATATCTGTGAACAAATAAAGTATGTACTGGTTTTGTTTAATAGTAATATTTACTTCGTTTTATTTTTTAGGAAAAATATGGATATGCCTCAAATTTTGTTTGGATCACTGATCAATCATGGGGATATTTGTGTAATTGATAGTGGAACAACTCACTCCATTTTCAAAGACGAGAAATACTTTTTGTACTTGCTTAGAAGAAAAGCAAATGTTACTGCAATCTCTAGTAATTCAAAATTGATTGAAGGCTCCGGAAGAGCTACTATATTTCTACTTAAGGGGACGAAACTCATTATAGAAGATGTATTTTCCTCTTCAAAATCCCCGAGAAACTTGTTAATTTCAAAAATATCCGCCGAAATGAATATCATGTCGAGACACTAAATGAAAAGAATATTGAATATCTTTGTATAACCAAGAGTGTCTTAGGCCATAAACATATGTTGGAAAATTTGCCAGCCTTATCTTGTGGCCTATACTGTGCAGATATCAGTGCAATTGAAGCACACTCAATCGTAAACCAGAAGTTTACGGATTTAAATACTTTTGTGCTGTGGCATGACCGAATAGGTCTTCCTGGATCAATACTAATGAGAAGAATCCTTGAAAATTCAACTGGACATCCATTAAAGAACCTGAAAATTCTTACCAATAATGAATTTTCTTGTGTTGCTTGCTATCAAGGCAAATTAATTGCCAGACTATCAACCCTAAACGTCAGCGTCTCCAAAATTTTTGAAACATATACATGGGACATATGTAGACCTATTCATCCATCTAGTGGGGTGTTTAGATATTTTATGGTTCTAGTAGATGCATCCTCCAGATGGTCTCATGTGTGTCTCTTATCATCTCACAACTTAGAGTTTGCAAAGCTATTAGCACAAATAATAAGATTACAGGGGCAATTTTCATATTATCCTATTAAGTCTATCGTCTAGATAATGCTAGAGAATTCACATCCCAACCTTTTGATGATTATTGTTTATCAATTGGGATAAGAATTGAACATCCTATTGCTCATGTTCATACTCAAAATGGTCTTGCAGAGTCATTTATTAAGCGCCTACAATTGATAGCAAGATCATTACTCATGAAAATGAAGTTACCCACTACTGTTTGGGTTCACGCTATCTTACATGCAGTAGCACTCATTCACCTCAGACCAACCAACTATAAAAATACTCTCTGTCACAATTAGTATTTGGTTATGAGCCCAATATCGCTCACTTGCGAATGTTTGGTTGTATAGTATACGTGCCTGTAGCATCACTGCAACGTACTAAGATGGGTCCTCAACGAAGGTTGGGGATATATGTTGGATTTGATTCACCCTTCATAATTCGCTACCTCGAACCACTGACAGGAGATTTATTTACTGTTAAATTTGCAGATTGTCGGTTTGATGAAACAAGTTTCCCACAATTAAGGGGAGAGAAAAAGGAGGAACCCAAAAGAGAAATTACATGGAGAGTTCCATCACTGTCTCATTTTGATCCACGTACTTGTATATGTGAGCAAGAAGTCCAGAAGATCATCCACTTATAGAAAATAATGAATCAAATGCCAAATGCATTTACCGATTTGCAATGGATAACTAAATCACATATCCCTATGATGAATATGCCTATTCAGATTGATGTCCCAAAAGGACCATCTGCTAGTGCCACAGCTTCTGAATCACAAACAGCCTGAAGCGTGGTAGACCATTGGGTTCAAAAGATAAAAATCCTAGGAAAATAAGCATGAAAAATGATGAAAATGATACTATAAAAAAATCTCATAAAGAAGTCCATGAACAAATTAATCCTGATGTTCCAGAAGAAATCAGTGAACCCAAGACTCAAGCTAATGAAGAACTTTCAATGAGTTCTACGGGTGATGGAATAAATTTAGATCGATCGAAAGTTACAGTGGATTCTGTCTTTGCTTATAGTATTGCACTTGACCTCATGCAAGCCAGTGAAAATCTTGAGCCTAAATTTGTAGAAGAATGTCGACAAAGATATGATTGGACAAAATGAAAAGCGACAATTCAATCAGAATTGAATTCACTTGCTAAGCGTGAGGTGTTTGGACCTGTAACCCAAAACCCCCTAGTGGTGTGAAACCAGTTGTCTATAAATGGGTTTTTATGCGAAAGTGAAATGAATTTGTAAGATATAAGGCATGCCTTATTGCACAAGGATTCTCTTAAAAGCCCGGTGTCAACTATGAGGAAACATATTCACCCGTAATTGATGCAATAACTTTTCGATATCTCATCTGTTTAGCTGTATATGAAAATCTTGAAATACATCTAATGGATGTGGTTATAGCTTACCTTTATGGTTCACTTGATACTGAAATTTTTATGAGAATTTCAGAAGGATTCAAATTGCCTGAGGCATATAAGTCTAAATCTCGGGAGATGTTCTCAGTTAGATTGCAAAGATCATTGTATGGTTTGAATCAATCCAGACATATGTGGTATAATCATCTTAGTGAGTACTTGATTAATGAAAGCTATATAAACGATGTCATTTGTCCTTGTGTCTTTATTAAGAAGACAAAATCAGGATATGTTATCCTCGCCTATTATGTTGATGACATAAATCTCATTGGAACCCCTGAAGAGGTCCAAAAGGCTATTGAATCTCTAAAGAAAGAATTTGAGATGAAAGACTTTAGAAAGACAAAACTTTTGTCTGGATCTACAAATTGAACATTTAGTAGATGAAATTTCTGTTCATCAATCGGCCTATACTGAGACAATCTTAAAATGATTTTATTTGGACAAAGTGCATCCATTAAGTACTCCAATGATTGTTCGATCACTTGAAGTGAATAAAGACCTATTCTAACCTCTAGAAGAAGGTGTTGGTCCTGAAGTACCATATCTAAGTGTCATTGGTGCACTTATGTATCTTGAAAATGTAACTTGACCTGATATAACATTTTCTGTCAATTTACTAGCAAGATATAATTCTTCCCCAACACGAAGATATTGGAGCAGTGTCAAGCATATTCTGCGATACCTAAAAAGAACTACCGATATGGGTATGTTCTATACTAACCAAGGTTATACAGATTTTGTTGGTTATGCAGATGCAGGTTATTTACCAGATCCACATAAATTCCATCCTCAAATCGACTATCTGTTTACATACGAAGGAACTGCTATATCATGGCGATCTACAAAGCAGTCTGTTGTTGCTACTTCTTCAAATCATGCTGAAATAATAGCAATCTATGAAGCAAGCAGAGAATGTGTATGGTTGAGATTGATGATACATTCCATCAAAGAAAAATATAGACTGAAAAATGATGTCAAAATACCCACGATCATATTCGAAGACAATGTTGCGTCTATAGCTCAATTAAGAGGAGACTTCATAAAAGGAGATAGAATGAAGCATATTTCACCAAAATTGTTCTTCACACATGATCTCCAGAAAAATGGTGATATTGACGTGCAACAAATACGTTCAAGTGATAATTCAACAGATTTATCACTAAATCTTTACCAATGTCAACTCTCAAGAAAATAGTACACAAGATTAGAATGTGAAGACTCCACCAATTGGATCATGGTCTTTAACCGGGGGGATAGAATACGCGTTGTACTCTTTTTTCCTTAACGAAGTTTCTATCCTACCGGATTTTTCCTGGTAAGGTTTTAATGAGGCAGCCAAAAATGTGTATCAAGGATATATAGCAATTTTTTTTTGACATGAATAATTAAGGGAGAGTGTTATAAATGTGACACCTGTTGCCAAGTGGCCAAGAGGTGTGTATGATGTAATTGTCCACCAAGTGTCAAAGAAGGACACTTGGCAATATTCTTTTTTTAATTAAATTGAGTCATGGGCCTTTTTATTAATAAAATAAAATTGTCTTGTACATTGTCGTCAATACAAAGATCAGAGCCTAAGCCCAAATACCTTTTATGACCCTAAAATATCGCGTGTTATGGACACCACCACAACCTTTCATTCTTGAACTCACATGTTTCCTTGCACCTTCCTCCGCTAGTTTCCCTTGTTGATGATTCAGCTTCTCGTCATTGCTGTGATTTTGAGCTTCATGTTGCCTTTGTAAGTTGTTTGAGTATTTCTATCTATTGTTGCTATCTACCTCTTGGTTTTGGCCTCTCATTTGTCGGGGTTTTTGTTCCACCATAGCATCCTTCAACCTTCAATAGTCGATTCTTGTTCACTCTCAGGGCTGATGGGTAAGTGTCTTTTGTTGTCTCGAACCTTTTTTCATATGCCCTTTCTGACCCCCCCCCCCCCCCCCCCCTTTTCCAGGAAAAATTTTTTTGGTTTTAAAAATCCTTTTTCCAAATAGAAAAGGGGAGAAAAAATATGGTTAAAATTGAAAAGAAAAATCATTATCTTTTTCCTTTTTATCTTAAACCATTTAATATATTTTGTGATATTTTTCTTTTCCGTATTTTCTTCAAAATCCATTTTTATAACACATTTCAATTTTTTTATTTTTTTTTCTTAGGAGGTTTGGAGGTACTTTGTTTGTCGTTAAGACAACAACAGTTTTGAGGACCTGTTTTTCATTTATTTAAATTATTATGTCCAAATTTAGACATAGAAAAGAAAGACATGGACAAAATTCTATATGCATCAATAGAGGAAAGTCTTCAAGTTTCTATGCATCCCGATATAGCATACATAGTGAGAATGTTAGGTCGATATTTAAGTAATCTGGGAATGAATCATTGGAAAGTAGCAAAACGAGTTATGAGGTATCTTCAAAGAACTAAAGGTTACATGCTCACTTATCAAAGGCAAGATCACTTGGAGATCATAGGATATTCTGATTAAGATTTTACTAGATGTCTTGATAGCAGGAGATCTACACCAGGTTATGTTTTCATGTTGGCTAGAGGACCTATTTCATGGAAGAGTATAAAACAAACATTAATTGCCTCTTTTACCATAGAAGTTGAATTTGTGGTCTGCGATGAAGCATCAATCAAGGAATATGGCTGAGAAATTTTATCACTGGAATACAGATTATCGATGGCATAACAAGACCATTGAAAATTTATTTGTGATAATAAATTTGTTGAGTTATATTTGAAGAACAATCGAAGTTCATCAAAGTCAAAGCACATTGACATTAAATTTTTAGTTGTAAAGGAAAGAGTTCAGAGTCATCTTGTGTCGATTGATCATATTAGTATAAACTCGATGTTTGTGGATCCGCTCACAAAAAATCTACCACCTAAAGTATTTCATGGGCATGTGGCTCATGTGGGTGTTGTCAGATTTGATGATGAGTCATTTTAGTGGGAGTTTGTATTTTGTTTATTCTTTTGACATGATAAAGTTTGTTTTCTGTATAGACTAAAGTTTTGTGAAATTTATGAATTTCATGTGTTTATTGATAACTCTGATAATAAAGATATTAACTTTCTATTGTAATGTTACACAAGGTATAAAAAAGTGATCTTGGATTGTTAAAGTCATTAAGTAGGACCAGATGGAAATAGACATGATTTAGATCATTTTGCATGTAATTTCTATATTTGACCTATGTTATTGGTATTACTGATATTTGTGACCATTGATGGATTTAGTTACGAATATATGTTACAAAAACCTCTTTAATCCTATATTGATATTACCGATGGACCAGATTGTTTTGAGATATATAAATAAAGATAGCAAAAGTTTGTGCACAATAAAGTTTCATCTATGTATGATTCTTCATAAATATATGTGGTCCAAGTGGAGATTGTTAGTAATTTTTTTAATTTGTGGACTCAGATATTCATATATTATACATAGATATGCTATCTTTAAATTGGCCCATTTTGTGATCAAATGAGCTATTAAAATTTTGGTCCATAAAAATAAATATCTATTAATAAGGGTTTATTTTAATTATTTTAAAAACCCTTGAATTTTTTCTTAAGTCTGATGGAGACTTACTGAAAAGGTGTCTCTTAACCTAAAATGACACTTTGTAACCCTTTAAATAGAATGGTCCCTAAAACAGAAGACAACACTTTTCTTTTTCTCGATCAAGTTCTTTAATTCAAAAGATCAAGTTCTTTAACAAAGTTGTTATCATGGAACAAGGTTAGTACCCTTTTCATTCTTATAAATTCAAATCTCTGTCTAATGATTTACTCGTGATCCTGAGTGATTTCTTTAAATTTTTCAACAATAAATGGTCCCATTTGTTTGAGATATAAATTCAAAAAATAATATCTCACTACTACAAACAGGGAAAAAATGACCAATTAAAAAATGACGGATTAAAATTTTAAAATACTTTCTTAGAATAAAATTTTAAATTGTTTATTAGGGAGGGGGCGGAGGGGGTAGGTGGGGGAGGGGAGGAAAAAAATTTTTAAATTTTAATTTTTTTAAAATAAACTTTTTAATTTTGTTGAGAGAGAAGGAGAGGGAGGTTATTACGTGGGTCGGCATAGGGATGTGATAAAAAAAATTCAAAATATGAAATATTTTTAAAAATAAACTTTTTATTTTATTTTATTTTAAGAATTAATTTTGTTTGGAGGGGATGGGATAAAAGAAATATATTTTAATTTGATTGGAGGAGAGTGTAACGATCTCAAAATTTTATCTACTTGAATTGAAATAGTGCAAGAGGATTTAAAATATATATATATATATATATATATATATGTATATATTATCAATAAATTTAATGGAGCACTACAGCACAATTGCCTGCAACTTTGTTTCCACTTCCATTTTTATAATGGAACATTATTGCCACTTCCATTTTTATAATGCAATATTATTGTCACTTCCATTTTTATAACGCAACATTATTGCCACTTCCATTTTAACAAATGGCACATTATTACCACTTCCATTTCTGCTTAGTCTACTGAGCAGAATTTCTCTGCTCTATATATATAGAGGATATACACTGCTCTTCATAGATCCAAAAGAAAGAACAATAATAATAGAACGTGAGGAAATAGTTTAAATAATATTTTGAGAGTTTAATTGCTGAAGGGAGATATTTTAGAGTTTCGACAGTTTTATTCGTGTAAGTTGCTCCTAATTTTTTTAAATATTTTATAATAAGATATTTTATAAATGAATTGTTTTCGTGTACTTTTAAGTACTTCATTATGAAAATATTATTATGATGAATTTATCTTGATGGATCAAAGTTAAGTTG
>JAOTQR010076599.1:0-12976 GCA_025774065.1 Solanum ossicruentum
GTCTACCGCAGCGGTGACCTTGTCGGCCTGCAGATATATGTGTATAGATATTTGCTGTATTCTGGGGTTGCTGTTTGTAGGTTTGGTTAGTCAGTAAAGCAGAGGAAACTCTGCCGAAATTTCGATAGATTCCTTAGCTATTATAGTTGAAAATCCGATTTAGTGTTTGTCTGGGTGCCTAATCGGTACTAATCACGGTCTCTGGGATGGGTCGTGACATCAAATTACTAATTCATCCCTATTTTCCACCCTAAAACAATCCACGCTATACCCTCTCACACAAGGAGCCACCGCTCTCACCCCTTCCCGCATGTCCAAATTTCCCCGAACAGTCGCAACACCTCTTTTCACCTCTTTAAATCTCACCAACGTTGATCACGTCCCCATGAACTACTCACATCTATATTTACTCCACAGGTATGTCTCCATACTTCTTCACCACTTTAATCGTTCCCCATGTCCAACGCCTCCTTCCCATTTAAATTGCTGCCATTGTGCGTCTTCTGGCCGTCACAACTTTCTGTTAAATTCCTCAGGCACTGAATGCAGCGGAACTATTTAACCCTTCCTTAAATAGTTGTTGGTATATTTTTCGTGGTGGAGGCAATAGTTATACGCCGTACTCTTTTCCTGCGTTTCCCTGCTGTCTGTACGTACATACTTCTCACATATATGTACCGCCTACACTTATGTGTGCCGCAATTTACATCGTATTGCAATCCTCTTGCCTGCCTCAAATTCACGCCGCCCTCACCATTGCTACTATGCCACGTAAATGCTTACAACTAACAAATTTCCCTCGCATCTCTCTAGGTACCTGCAATCAACCAGATCCAGTCGACATGGCGACTGAAGACAAAGTTCACCGATAAATACGATATCATGACACTGTTTTAATTCGGTATGTGCCTCTTAGTCATTCAATGGAGTTTTGCCATTCCTTACAAGAATTCAAGGGCATGAAGGGCTTCAGAACAATAATTTTAGTAGATACCGAGGTAATAACTTTGCCACTTGCAGTTACATTATACTCTACTCTTCCGTGCATAAAGAAGTTGAACTTTCGTTTACAGACAACACAATCAGAGACTGACCAAACAAATTCTCTGATGGCTTTGTATCATTGGACCATGCCGATAACTTACCTAATGTTGCTATTGTTGTTACTGCCCACCCAAATTACCTGTTATTTTCATGCTGCACTATGTAACATTTAACACTGACTTACATTACCTATTACCAGACTTGATTTCTGTTTTAGAATTGGGTAAAAGAAAATAGCAAGAGAGGGGAAATAGTTGTCACAAACGAGCTGTAATTCTGTTTTCTTTACCGTCTATATATAGAGATATGTTGAATTATTATCTATTCTATTCTACTTCCAGCATGGAGTATACAACGGTTACTCTATGGGAAGATATCGCTAAAAATGACGGTCCCTTTCTCAAAAAACCGAAAGATGATAAACCTATACTTGGCTTATGTGACATGCTAGGGTAAATCTGCATATATATATATATATATATATTTTTTTTTTTTGGTTGAAATTTCAACATTTGGTTCGATTCTAATTAATTTTGAAATTTTCATTTGCGGGTATTTATTGCTGAGGAGAGATTGCATCGACTACATATTAATTTGTTTTTAATTTTTCTATTTGAATTTTGCTGAGTAGTCATGGTCATGGTATACATTACATATCTTGAATCGATTATAGTTGGAAAACAATTATGCACACAAGTCGAAAATAATAAATTGAAAATTTGTCATTAATTCTCTCATCAATAAAATGGTTATTTTTGCTGTATTGTAGGATAATAATAATAAAATATTTAGTGTAATTTCATAATTTGTTCTTTTGGATTATTTTCATGATTACAGTAATGGTTTAAATAAGGTCAATCAAGCTTCTCTGATCTGTTAAGTCTATCTTCACTGTTTCCTAATTATTTTTTACTGTCTTTGAGCATTTTTTTATATTTGTATATGTCAGTATTAGTGTTCTTATAAATCTTGGGACAATTGTATCCAAGAGTATATGTGACAAATTTATCTGAACTTTGAAAAAGATATTATCAATTTTCTATTGTTATTATTTTAAACACATAACTATAATTTTCTCTATTATGAAATAGCCTTTTATCTTCACTACTTTCTTTGACTATCGACGTAACTTCTATTTTCTTAATTCATTTATTTATCTATTTTTCTGGGTGAAAACTATTTGTACCAATGATCACATAATGTTTTGTGTTTTGTTAGGTACTTCTTACTCTTATAAATTGGAATAAAAACTCAAACTCTAAATATTTAAATCCATAATAATGAACTGTTACGAGAAAATAAAAATATCGCGATTCAAAGAATATTATGATTGAAAGACAGAGATAAATGCTCAGCAAAAACTGTTTTTGTAGAACTATTAATTGGAGCAAGGAAATATCATAAATAAGTTATTGCAAAATTTTAATATATTAATAGTGTCTAGACATGAAGCATGGAAATAGAGATGGATGGAGAACTTACCAGGTTACGCAGTATTATTAGTTTTTTTTATATTTAATTTTTTATTTATTATTAATTTACAATTCAATCAATTATTTTCAAATACGAATATATACATGTTAAATATTATTCCAAATTTCAGGTAGAATTATACTTAAAAAAAATACACGTATAGTGCACGTGAGAAGAGACTAATATTCAAACATTAGGCAAAATAGACATTTTTGTAATAGATGACTTTGTACTAACAAAATAGTTAAAATCACATGTGCTCCTCAAACAAGTTATTCATAATTAAAAATTGAACCATGACTTTTCAAAATTTACACATGCTGTACATATAGAAACTTATAAAAACCAGAAAAAAAAAACACTCATACACATATGTATGCTAATCGAATAACAACATATTATATGGATAGAAATTAGAGTTAAGCAGGACTACATCTTGTCAAAAATGATCTGCACCTTCTTAATAATACTGTAAGGCAAAGAAGTAAAAAGAGAGAACCAGAAAAAAGACCTCCCAAAACGAGTGCAAAGGTCTGTATTTATAAGGATGAACTAGGACCTTCTAGCTTGGAATTTGAGCGGGATTTCAAATTTATTTTTGAAATTCAAACGTTGGAGTGTACTCCTTTTGATCTCTACGGGATTGATATAAGTCAATGCATAAAAAGGACAGCTAACAAATTCTGCCATAGTTGATGATGCAAACCTTTTTCCCAGAAGAGCAAGAACGAAAAAGAAGACAATAGGGGTGCTGGTAGGAACTATTAAATTGAGTAAAAATTTTAGTAATCTCATAGTGTAATAAACAAAGTTCAATATAATTCAACCTTTTGCAAATTTAGAAAAATTCCTTAAAATAACCATTATGGGGATACACTACTGTGAACGAGATTCATATGTCCTGAGTTATTGTAATCAATTTCAGTTACAATTTAAACAGAAGGCAGACTCGAATCCCTAAAAATTAGTTAAACAGATCATAACTAAATCCCTAACAAAAAGGTAACAATACATTTCAAAAATTTAAATTTCCAATTCTTCAAGCTGTAACGAACAGGAATTCATACTGTAAACACGAATCATGAGCCAAAATATGTCAAATGTGACAATTATGTTGAGGCATTCTAGGATTTGGGAAAACAAACAATCTAATTCATTGCATTAGATAGTTATAGTAAAGTTGTATAACCATGAATCTTTTAGAATGATTCATTACAAGAAAATAATTTAATACATAGCTAATTCAATTATCCAACTAACTATAATTGGTGTATAATCAAGAATCATGTAATAAGATACACTACATGAAATAATAAATCTAACTTAGACCTGGTTCAAAGAATCAAATTGCTATAGTAAAGTGTATTACATGTGAATCATGTATTAGTGATGTATCTAGTTTAGTGTGTTTGAATCATGCAACTATATTTACTTTTCTCAAAACCATATACAATGGATCATCTAACATTTTTAATGTTCATGCTTGATGTATCACATATATAGATACACTGTAATACAAAATTTCTTCACCATATTAATACTAATATATCACAATGTATAATACCACCTGATATATAAAGCTGATCAAACTTTAACTGGTGAAACACTTGATTTCTGTAAAGATAGGAAAATTACAATAATTTTTAAAAACAAAAGTAGAAATAAGTCATTTGAGTACTAAACAAAAATAACATAAGACTCATTACTGAACCTATTGGAAACTATCTAATCTATTTTAACTAATTCATCTGTTGCTGGTGCTTCTTTGGACTTGTCTTTTGACTTTTTTGGGTCATGATTTTTGCTGACATATCCTCCAGTTGCCTTTTCCTAACCGTATATCCAAATTAGTGCAACATATCTTGTTCGTAGAAACTCTGAGTCAAAAACACTTGATGGAATTTCCATTCATCACTAAGATACTCAACAAAAACGACAACATAAAATCCACAGTCCTTAAAATAAGAATGTATGTAAATTTAAAACAAAGAGATAGAGTAATTTCAACAAATAAAAAATATGATACAATACTTTCAATCCACACATGACTAAGTTTTATGTCCCAATGAATCATTATGTTTAGTGAATCACCATAAAAATTTATAAAGAACTCACGAATATAAAAAATATACATGATACATACTACACACAATGAATCACCATATTTTTCTAAATGAAACAACCCAATGAATCATCAAGTCAACCAGTATACACCCAATGAATCACCGAGTCAGTATTATGTCCCAAAAAAATGAACTAATTAACACCCCAATGAATCACCAAGTCAACCAATACATACCCAATAAATGACCAGGTCGGTTATATGTCCCAAAAAAATGAACCAATTAACAACCTAATGAATCACCAAGTCAATTTTATGGCCCAAAAAGAATAAACCAAATAACATGATTCATTTTATGGTGTATCATCTTTGTTTGATACACCAAATAAATCATCACCCTTATAACAAACAAGAATAGTCCTAATGAATCACTGTATTCACCTAATACGGTGCTAATGAATCACCATAACAACTCACAAAAAATAGAAATATACAAGATGCGCACTATCCATATAAATCACCATATTTTTATATTGAATCAAACACCGATGTTTAGAATCACTGCTAGCTAAAGTGTTTGAAAAAACTAACCTTAGGAAAAGATGGTCAATTAATTACGACAACTACTTTTTTCTTCGACTTTTTTGGAATTTTGGGATATGAGGTTTTTGAATTTGAAGCTTTCTCCTTGTTCGACTTGATTTCTCCCTTTTTATTCATGGCCATAAGATCATGGGCTGTGAAAAAATTCATCGTCAGAGTCATACACACCTTCTTGAATAGCTTGTTCTTCTTCTAATTGAGTGAGCTCAATGCTAAAGGATGGAGGATCCATATGTATCAAGTATTGAAAGTTGAAAAAAATGAATTTGCCAGTGTTTTTTTAAAGAAACCATATGAAATTGGAATGGGGAAGATGAAGTTAACCTACCTTGATTTTGAAATTTGAAATTGATAATAGAAGAAGAAAATGCCGATTGAATCGGAGAGAAGTTGGCAGTTATTGAATCACGTTTAGCTTGATTTTAGCCGGAAAAAGGATTTTGTGGAGGAGGAGATGAGATTGTATTAGTTGTATGGAGCAAAATTATGAAAAAGACAATTTTGAAAATTTTTAAAATTGGTGGGGAATATTTGAGAATAGTGTAAAATAGTATGTGTACTTTGGTAAATTTTACTTAAGTTGATTAGGTCTTTTTGTGATTAAAATTGGGTTTAGGCTGAAGTTTAAAATACTTGGACTGAACATATATTTCTTATGGTTTGAAATGTTTGGTTTAGGACAAATTTTGGGCCTTCTCCATTCTTCTTTTTAAATTATTTTGTACTTCTAACTTAATAATTGTCATGCTCCGAGAGGGTGCCTTTGCTGTGGGTGACACTCAGAGACTATTGCTAACCCCCGAGCGAACCACTTGGCCTCATCGTCATATCATACTCAACAGTAGAAGAAGAAATCAGATAATATGACATCATATGCAAGAAAATAAATAACCTGCATAACCCTACTATATCATAGTTTATAATAAAAATAAGTTTAGATACAGAGACTCCTCAAAATCCTCTACTCAATTGTCTATTAAGACGTTACTCATCAATCTAGGAGAGGAGGCCATGAACACCTCAAATCAAAGAAAGTAAAGTTCTCAATGATAATAAAAGATAAAAGGGCTCCTCCGGAATGCAAGGAGGGCTCGCCAACTTTGGAGTATACTGAACCGGAACTCAGCGATGCGCGGGCTGAATACCTCTATCACCCTTATCTGCATTATAAAATGATACAGACCAAATGGATGTCAGTACATGGAATATAGTGGTATGTAAAATAGCTCAATAAAAGTAAAGCTCGACTCACTTATCTCGACTCAACAACTTACGCTCAAATCAATTTAAGCAAGTTTAGAGTAAATCATTCTTTTGAAAGTATGCTCAGTAAAGATAGACTCAGTAGTTATAAACTCAATTTTAAAAAAAATATCACGCTAAATCAAGGTTCTTTCTTGAGAGTTTCTCTCAATTGACATCCTCATTCCACCACCTTTAGTTAGCTAATGCACAACGAATTGGCATCGTTGCCATGTCCGCCCTTAACTTTTCACGGAAAAGGGCGATCAACTCTCTCTTGGATCAAAATAAGTGTCCACTTGCGGGACAAGAGTTTCCAGTCTAGCTGTAATGACTATCCTACACTGCCAACGTAGTTCTGTGGGTTAAAGTAGAAGCTTACTTGCTCCCCACTCGGTGCTCGATACTCCTCCCAAGACTAAAATATGTTCAACTTATCAATTATCTCGTCAATCTCAACTCATCAATTTCAACTCATCACTCTCAACTCATCAATCTCAACTCATTAGTCAGCTCGTCTCAATTATTCAACTATTCAATCAATCAGTGTAAGAAATCAAACTTGACTCAAATTTAATACGGTCATTTTGACTCATCAATTTACTCATCATGTAATGCAAGTAAGATATCATGTGTAGTGATATAAGTGACATCAATGCAATATACTTCTCATGTTCAATTATACTTAAATTTCTCGACTCTTATATTCAACCTCAACCTCAATCTCATTGTTATGCATAGAATTCCATAAATCATGCAATGTAAGATTTCATGTAGCCAAGTATAAAGTACGTGTGTAAATCTCATGCCAATATTCATGCAATATAGCAATTTCCTCACGTAATAAAATAGAACCTTATGATGAGTACAAGGATATAGTATCAAAATAGAAGAAATTTCTCAAAAAATCTCAAATCTTGACTCAAAATAATGGAAAGGGCATGTGAAGAAAGGAATCCACACTTTGGTAAGCCTCACATACCTGGAAATTGAAGAATAATCGATCCTCAACCAATCCTTACAATTGGGTTGCAAAACCCTAGCTTTTTCCTCTTCTCCTCTTTGCTCTCAAGAACCCTCAAGGGTGGAATAAATATAAAGGGCCTAGGGTTTATTTTCAAGGCCATATACAAGCCAAAAACCATGTAGGATTTAATGGAAAAGGGGCCCGGATAGACAATAATGCCCCTCATTAAATCTGCTGGAGGGTTCTACAAAACCATGACTACGACCCTTAGTTCTCATTGTGGGTCATAACTACTCCTCGTAGAATGGAAGTTTCAAAATCCTGAATCACTGGAAGCCTTTATGAAACCCACTATTATGAGTCATAGTCCTTAATACGAGTCGTAACTTACCTCTCGTAGATGAAGGGCCTCGATACATGAAACACTAGAACTAAGTATGAAACCTAGGTTAATGAGTCATATTGCTTTTTACGTGTCGTAACTGCTTCTTGTAGATAAGGTGACCCTGCAATCTAAAACATTGTAATCCACTATGAAAGCTCCTCTACAAGTCGTAAAGCCTGATAAGAGTCGTAGAGTCTCTCGTAGGCCCTCTGCTATAGTTTTTCTCAGATTTTTCTCAGCAATCCTCTGCATGAACGCATCCAAATGAGATAGGAGGAAATTAAGGGTTGTTACATTATCTCTCCCTTGGGATTATTCGTCCTTGAATGAAGAGAAAGATAGGGATTTAGGTCAGACATGAATATCCCGATGGACTCTAACGATCAACCAAGTCTCATCCCACTCATGCAATCAATCAATCAAGGCAATTTAACAAGTAGAACAGTCAAACAATCAACAAATGAAATCAGCCCGTACTCGGACTCTGGAACTCTATTGTTTATCGTATAGAAAATGAAAGGAGGACTCAAGGAATGAAAATTTAAGAATTTAGAGGAAAATACTCACCATAAACTCTCTCATCATCAAAAAGCAAGAATAAATGAGGGTATGAAGGTCAAAACTTCTTCTACGAATTGATTCCTCCGCAACACTTTGACTGATACAACCTCTTTAGTTCACAAGTTTTGAACCTGACGATCAAGGATCTAGATAGGAACCTCCTTATAACTCAGGCTATCTTTCAGTCCAATACTCTCAATAGGCACAACCAACTGTGGATCTCCTAAACACTTCTTAAGAATGGAAATATGGAAGACTGGGTGGATGGTCTCTAACTTTGATGGTAACTCTAAATCATATGCCACTTTTCCCATTATATTATGATTTGGTATGGGCCAACGTACCTCGAGATCAACTTTCCTTTCTTTTCGAATCTTATCATACCTTTCATGGGTGACACCTTCAAATGCACCCAATTATTGACCTCAAATTCTAAGTCTTTCCTTCTAACATCTATGTAGGATTTCTGTCGACTCAGTGTAGTCTTCAACCTATCTCGAATGATATTTATCTTCTCTATGGGTTAGTGTACCAGGTACGGTTCGATCAACTCCGCTTCACCTACTTCAAAACATTTGATTGGCGACCTACACCTCCTCCTGTAAAGTGCCTCATATGGGACCATCTGGATCTTGGATGAAAACTGTTGTTATAGGCAAACTCTATCATAGGTAAGTGGTCATCCCAATTTCTCTTATAGTCAAGGGCACATTCTCTTAACTTATCCTCTAAGGTTTGAATAGTTTGCTCCGCCTGGCCATCTGTCTGTGGATGAAAAAACTATACTAAGGAGCACCTTCGTACCCAAACCCTTCTGAAATAATCTCCAAAAATGGGTAATGAACTGAGATTCTCTATCTGAGATGATAGAAAAAGGGACTCCATATAGCCTAAGAATCTCCCTTATATAGATTCGGGCATAATCCTCTGTCATGTCAGTCGTCTTGACCGCTAAGAAGTACGTCAACTCAGTCATCCGATCAACTATCACCTAAATCGAATCATGATGTCTGTGGGACCTTGATAACCCTGTAATGGAGTCTATGTGATCATATCCCATTTTGACTATGGGATCTCAAAGTTTTGAGCTACTCCACATGGCCTTTGGTGCTCAACTTTAACTTGTTGGCAGTTCGGGCACTTTGAATCGAACTCCACAATGTCCCTCTTCATTCCTCTCCCCAAGTAGACTTCTCTCAAATCATGGTACATCTTGGTAGACCCTAGATGGATAAAATATCTGGAACTGTGGGCCTCTGCCATGATCCTCTCTCGAACACCATTAACATTTGGAATACTCAATCTACCTGGATACATCAATACTCTATCTTCCCCTTTTGCGAAAGCCATTACCTTTTGTTTATGCACATCCTCTTTCAATTGTAGTAAGATGAATCTTGGTCTTGTTTCTCCTTCATCTCCACTACTAGAGATGATGCAGATCCATTATGCATAAGGACTCCTCCTTCGCTTGATTCATCTAGCTAAACTCCCAATAGGGCCAATCTATGAACCTCTTTGGCTAACTCTCTCTTCTCCTCTACTACATGGGCGGTACTCCCCATGGATAACTTGCTAAGAGCATCAACAACTACATTAGCTTTACCTGGGTGGTACAGGATGCTCATTTCATAGTCTTTGAGCAACTCTAGCCATCTCCTTTGCCTCAAGTTAAGCTCTTTTTGGGTGAAGACATATTGCAAGCTCTTGTAATCGGTGAATACATCAACATGTGCTCTATATTAACAGTGGCGCCATAGTTTGAAGAGCAAATACCATCGCTGCCAACTCCAAGTCATGAGAGGGGTAATTCTTCTCATGCACTTTAAGTTGTCTAGAAGCATAGGCAACAACCTTCCTCTTCTGTATTAATGCACATCCCAGTCCCACCCTCGACGCATCACAATATATGACAAACCCATATTTTCTATTTGGCAAGATTAACACTAGTGCAGTAGTTAACCTTGTCTTCAACTCTCGGAAACTTTTCTCACAATTGTCAGACCATTGAAACTTGACCTTCTTCTGGGTCAATTTGGTCAACGTCGCAAATATGGAAGAGAATCCCTCGACAAACCTTCAGTAATAGCCAACTGATCCTAGAAAGCTTCTTATCTTTGTCAGTGAGGTTGGTCTTGGCCCATTCTTAACCGTCTCAATCTTTTGAGTATCCACTCGAATTCCATATCTAGAAATCACATGACCCAAGAAAGCCACAGATTTGAGCCAAAATTCACACTTAGAAAACTTTATACATAACTCATTATCTCTGAGTGTCTGCAAAGCAATTTTGAGGTAATTGACAAGCTCCTCCTCATCTCTGGAATACACCAAAATACCATCAATAAACACAATCAGAACATGTCAAGATATTATCTGAATACCCTGTTCATCAGATCCATAAAAGCCACGAGTGCATTTGTCAACCCAAAAGACATTACATAGAATTGGAAGTGACTATATCGGGTTCAAAAAGTTGTCTTCAGAATATCACATTTCCTTACTTTCAACTGATGATAGCCTAATACCCTATTCTGAGGTCTATCTTAGAGAAAACAATAACACCGTAAAGTTGGTCAGACAAATCATCAATCCCCAGAAGGAGATACTTATTTTTAATAGTCATCTTATTCAACTGGCAATAATCAATACACATCCTTAGGGAGCCATCCTTCTTTCACACAAATAAGATCAGAGCACCCCATCGAGAGACATTCCACCTTATGAATCCTTTTTCTAACAAATCCCTCGACTACTCCTTCAACTCTTTTAACTCTGCGGAGCCATCCTATATGGTGGAAAAGAAATAGGTTGGGCGTCAGGGAAAACATCAATTCTGAAGTCAATCTCCCTATTGGAAGGAACTCCGAGCAGATCCTTAGGAAATATATCAGGGAACTCATTCAGAATTAGGACAAACTTAAGAGTAGGGGGCTCAACATCATCAGATTTGACTCACATGAGATGATAGATACGTCCTTTGGTGATTAGTTTACAGGCTTTGAGGTAAGAAATAAGCTCACCCTTCCGCGTAAAAGAACCTCCCTTCTACTCAATAACACGCTCATCTGGAAACTGGAATTTGACGGTCAGAGCTTGGAAATCAACAGAGGCAATAGCAGGCATGATGCCAATCCATACCAAGGATGACATCGAAATCAACCATCTCCAACTTAATCAAATGAACAAGAGTATCCTTCTGATAGATGGACACTACACAGTCTCTATAGATTCCATCAGCTCAAATGAAATGACCAACAGAAGTAGAGACAGAAAATGGCTGAAGCAAGCACTTATGAAGAATCTCAAATCTACTCGCCACAAATGGCGTCACAAATGAGCAAGTTGCACCCAGATCAAGTAAAGCATAGCAAGGAAAGCTAAAGACTCGAAGCATACCTGTCACAACATCTGGTGCGACCTTCTAATCCTTTCGGTTTCCCACTGTATATAGACGGTTCATTCCACTGCTTTCCCCTGATGCAGCACCTCTCTGGTTGCTCCTCATGGGTGGTACTGTGGTAGAAGTCTGGGCCTTATTGCCCCACATCGGATAATGCCTCTAAAAGTGGCCTGGGTGGTCACACTTGTAACAAGAATTTCCTCCGCCTCTACATTTTCCTAAATGCATCCTGCCACACTTCCCACAAGGCGGCTTCCCTTTCGAGCCAAGAGTTGTACTTGCTTGAGACTGTGCACCCTGTGCCCTAAAGTTTGCCTGACCTTAGGATCTCTGATCGTGTCTGTGGCTCGGGGCTGGTGCATTGGCTGAAGATAGTGCATGGCTAGATGACCTCTTCTGGAAGTATGTCTTATCTCCCTTACCCCTGCTTTGTTTGGGTAGGCTCAGGCCCTGCTGATCTGGCACTTTTACTCAAATACTCCTCTTTGTCCTTCTTCTTGTCTTCCTCAGTCTATTAAGCATAAACCATCATTCTGGAAATATCCATACTGGGAATCAATAATGTTTCCTTGTACTCCCTCCATTACTAAAAAACTGCCAAAAAATGACATAAAAAAGCAACGGAAAAGCGATGTAGTCAATTCCACTTTTAAAAAAGCACCGGACGACCATCACTTTATTTTTTTATTATTTATTTTTTCGATGGACTACACCGCAAATATTAAAAAAATTATTTTTTAAATAAATAAAAATTAAAAAAATGACGCACTTGGTGACGCTATCTGTCATTTTTCTGGCTTTTTCAACACCCCATCCGTCGCTTTTCTGGGAATTTAAAAAAAACAATTGCCAAAAAGCAACAAACAAAGGGACCCTGCCCGTCTCTTTTCTGCAATTTTTTGATAGCAGAAACCTGCAGTTTCTGCTGCCCACCTACAACAAAATTCAAAATATATAATCATCCAAAACATATTCAATATACCAATATAGCACAATCAACAACAACTAAATCATTCAAAATACGTCTTAATAAACATAATTAAACATAAACAACATAGGAATTCATAATTTACAAAGTTTTAAATTGTTTGAAAGTTCAACAAAAATTCTAAATTATCCAAAACTTAAATGAAGGGAACTAGTGGCTATTTTCTACATAATCATCCATACTCTCATTGGAATCATGATGGAGGAGGATCGTCGGGCTAGGATGAGCATTTGTTGCTTGAGTTTATC
>JAOTQR010076600.1:0-12975 GCA_025774065.1 Solanum ossicruentum
CCCCCAACAAACTCAAACACACACACAAATTTTTTTTTAAAAAACCACCCACCACCTTACCCCCAACTCCCATCCCACTTCCAAATTTTTAAAGGAAAAATTAAAAAATAATAATAATTTGAGAGTGTGGTGGATGTGGGAGGGGGTTTAAAAGCTTTTTTCTTTTTTTTTTTTTTGAAAATTTTTATTTCTTTTAAAATTATTGGGGATTGGGGTTTAACTCTTTCTTTAAATGGATATTACACAACATGTATAAATTTGAATTTAATTAAAACTTTAATATGAATACGAGATATCAAATAAAAAACTAAAAAAATATGAAATGTAGACCAAGACATAAAATATAAAATGGAAGAGAAGAAGAAAGCTCCCATGTTTGCGCAATTGTGCCTTATGTTCTTTACATTAATATTCATGCATAATTTTTAAAAAAGTATTCTGGCCATCAAACTTTATAGGATATTTTAGTTTATTAATATCTTGGTCTGGAGCTTGCTATAGATTAGCATAGATTTATATAATATTAGTATAAGATTAATTTGGACCAAAATGTATTTCTCATTTTTCTATAACAATCGTAATAATATCTTATTATAATAATCATGTTTTACGTGGAATCAAACCTTTATGTTATATATTTTTATTATACATATATAAAAAAAACATCAAAGTAAATAATATTACTATTATAAAAAAAAAGTTTGATTCCACGAGATAAAAAGGATATAAAATAGAAAAGAAAGCTCTTATGTTTGGCACAATTTCAGCTGTAAAAGTCAGCCAACAAAGAAATCAAGAGGCTAGACAACTAGACATCGTGGTGTCTGAAATGAATAAATAATTATGTTCATTTTCATCATTAGTGTTTGTGAGTATAACAATCACTTTTATTTACTTTTTTGCATGCTCATCTTTGTGGTGACCGGTGATAAACATTATTTGAGATCATGTTGATAGACATTATTACAAGGCATACATAATTGGCCTAGTGATGACCATAATTCATTTGCCCATGTTTTTCCTCCAAATTTAGTGAGACAAGTAAAAAAAAATAAATAGTAACGACAAATTTTATCTGAACATATTAATTATAATTTTTTGTAATGAATTTGTTACTAATTTATGAAAGAATTGCTCAATTTGAACTGACTTACGATGAACATGATAATTTAACATAATTTAGATATAAATTTGAAATGGAATTAATAAATTATTAGGATTAGCATTGATTCATAAATCAATTTTCATCCAATTAACTAAACTGTCATAGTTCACTAATTTTTTTTACCTCCTTTCCCCATTCCATGAAATAAAATGATTTTAAAAACTAATCTTTTGGTTTTGTATATGATCAATACAATTTCATTGTAATATTGCAAGAAAATTAAAAATTCAAGTCACTAAGTTTTAACAAGTTAAGTTTTAATTAAAATAATATAATTTGTAATAGAATATCTCATTACACCAATTAGTGACGAAGTTATGATAGATATTTTGTCAGAAATTTTAGCAAACTGAATTTCCCAACATGAAGGAGAATAAAATCAGAGTGATTTTTGGAGTGAGGAAACCTCTTTTCTTTAGTTTTAGTTATAATTTTTGGATGGCTTTTTGAGATATTTTAGTTTTCAAAACAAATTAGTAATACATGATTATTTGATTAAATTTAGACTTAAAAACAAATAAGATATATCATTGATGATTGATCATATAACTAGTGTAGATTTGTCAAAAATGTCAAGCAGATACTTCTCACATTGAAAATTCAATTACACTTCCTATAGTTTCTAAAATATTATAATTTTTATAAAATAACAAAAGGTTTTTCTCTTTCCTAGAATACTTTGTCACAATTTTTTCATTTAAGTTATTTTCTTTTTTGATATTGTCAATTTTCAACTCCAAGATGTAAATATCCATGGATTTCAAGGAGAAAAGCTTGAGAGTGTTGTAGAGACTCATCATGGGGAAGAGATAGAATTTAATTAGTTTCTTTTATTTCATTTGATCTGTATACAAAAAATATAACTATATCTTATATATAGTAATAACTTTCTAGAGTGATTATGCTAAAGAAAATAATGGGCCATAGATTGAGCCAATTTAAATAGAAAGTTGAATTGTAGAATAAAACTAAATTGAGCCTTCATCTATTATGCTAACA
The DNA here is from genome assembly GCA_025774065.1 of Solanum ossicruentum. Lineage (NCBI taxonomy): Eukaryota > Viridiplantae > Streptophyta > Magnoliopsida > Solanales > Solanaceae > Solanum > Solanum ossicruentum. Next base: position 2,165 of record JAOTQR010076600.1, read on the forward strand.
CCTCCCTCAAACTGAAGGATGATCGAACTCCCAACATGAAACCTGTGTTGTGAACCAGGTGATGACTTGGTAAAAATGTCAGCTAATTGAGAAGCAGTTGGAACATATGTAAGAGATAATAAACCAGCGGCAAGCTTTTCCCGAACAAAATGGCAGTCAAGTTCAATATGCTTGGTCTTCTCATGCATGACAGGGTTGTGGGTAATACTCAAAGCAGTCTGATTATCACAGTATACAGAGACAAAGAGTGTAACAGATATGCCAAAGTCAAGAAGCAGTCTAACAAACCATGTAAGCTCAACAATAGTCTTTCGAAGAGCTCTACATTCAGCCTCAGTTGAAGATAATGAAATAGTTGGTTGCTTTTTGGACTTCCAAGAAATGGGACTCCCTCTTAAGGAAATGAAGAAATCAGTAACAAAATGTCGTGAAGACGGATAAGTAGCCCAATCAGAGAGTCTGAGTAAGCTACCACAGAAAAATCAAGATTGAAATTGAGCAGTATACCCTGAGTAGGGTCAAGTACAAGGTACTGAAGAATATGTAAGGCAGCCTCCTTGTGGGATGACATAGGAGCATTGAGAAATTGACTCAAATGTTGCACAGAAAAATATATATTAGGTGGAGTGTATTGTAAAAAGTTTAGCTTTCCCACTAATCTTCTGAAAGGAGAATGATCAATCAAAAAAACCCCAAAGTCAGCAGCAAGCTTGAGATTGAGTGCCAAAAGGGTCACAACAGGGGTTGAATCAGAACAACCAAACTAAGCAAATAGCTTCTTAATATATTTATGTTAGTTGATTAGAAAATCACAAGAAGATCTATTGACTTTCAGTTCCAGAAAATAATGTACATAACCAAGGTCCTTGATCTTAAACTAGTCATCCAAATAAATCTTTAAAGATGTGAGCTCATCAAGATCATCATCAGCCAGCAAGATATCATCCACATAGACAAGAATCACAACAGTTGATGAGACAGAATGTTTGGTGAAGAGTGAATAATCATTGAGACTAGAGGAATAGCCTCTAGAAAGGAGGGCCTGGGATAATTTTGTAAATCATTGCAACAAGGCTTGTTTTAGATCATTAAGTGACTTTTTAAGTCGACACACTAAGGGAGCAGAAGAGTCTGAAGGAGTAGAAATAGTGAGACCTGGAGGAATTTTCATATATACTGTTTCATATAAATCACCATGAAGGAAAGCATTATTGACATCTAATTGGAAAACAATCCAAAACTTTTTGGCAGCAATGACAATTTGATGGTTGAAAATTTGACAACTGACCAGAGAGAAAGTCTTAGTGTAGTCAATTCCAACTTTCTGAGTGTCCCCTCGAATCACAAGTCTAACCTTATATCGCTCAATGGAACAATAAGATTTTTGTTTAATATTATATACCCATTTACATGGGATAACCTTTTTTCCTAAAAAAGAGGAACAATATACCAAGTTTGATTGAGATCTAGAGCTTGGAATTCCTTCGACATAGCCTCTTGCCATGCAGGATTAGAAACATCCTGTTGATAATATTGAGGTTCATGTAAGGAAAAGGAAGTAGAAGCAGGAACAAAATTACAAATGAAATCTTATAGACAGGCAGGAACTTGAGTAGTCCTGGAAGATCTTCGAAGAGGGGGGCTATAGGTGTAGGAGTAGGAATGAATAGGTACAGATGGAGATGGATTATTACGAAAAATTAAATTGGGGTCTATAATAGGAGAAAAAACAGTGGAACAGAAAGAAGTGGAAGGAAAGTTATGTTCAACAAAAGACACATCCCAAGAATAGAACATGAATTTGGTTTGGAGATTAAGTAGTTTATATCCTTTCTTGCTAAAAGAATAGCCTAAAAAAATGGATGGAATAATTCTGGATTGAAATTTATCTCTAAGAGGAATAGGGAAAGTGGCATATGCCAGGCAACCAAAGGATCGTAAATGGTCATAGGTAGGAAGATGGCCATAGAGGATCTCAAAAGGAATTTTATTGGATAGAATAGTTGAAGAAAATTTGTTTATAAGATAAGTGACTGTGAGTACGCATTCTTTCCAAAATTTTATTGGTAATCATGATTGAAATAAGAGAGCGCTGACAGTTTTAAAGAGGTGTTTGTGCTTTCTCTCCACAACACCATTTTGTTAGGGAGTGTGGGAACAAGTGGTCTGATGAGAAATACCAAGGAAAGAAAGGTAAGTAGCATGAGATGAAGAAGATCCTAATCCGAAAGTATTATCAGTTCTAATAGTTTGAACCTTTGTGTTGAAATGAATAGAAATCATAACTATGAAAGCCTGGAAGATAGTGGAGTAAGCATTGCTTTTACAAGAAAGAAGATGGGTCTAGGTGACCCTATTAAAGTCATCCACGATGGTAAGAAAATACTTAAAACCATTGTAGGTGGCAGTATGATATAGGCTCCATAGGTCGATATGGACAAGTTCAAAGGCCTTTGAAGAATAGGTGGTACTAAGAGGAAAAGGAGTTATTTATTGTCTAGCCATAGGGCGTGTTATCACGAAAAATGACCGACTTAAAAGAAAAATTGAAAATTATTCGAAAATCGAGAATTAATCTAAACTCAATTAATTTAAGCAAAATTAATTCTCGAGATTCGAAAAGACACAGAGTCACCACCTATTTTTACGGATAATTAGGAAATCATTAAATATTTTAAAAGATCTAACCGAAATTTTTTTAAAAAATCCAGAGTTCAGGTTCGGGTTCACATTTCCACTTCGAAAAGGTTTTAAACACTCGAAATGGCCGCTAAATGCGATTATCCGACGATTAAGTGATTTGACTAACTGTTGACTTGACAAAGATTGATTGATTTTAAAATTGATCTAATTTGAAAGATTTTGACTCAACTTGAAAAAGATTTGACTGAACTTAAAAATTGACTAATTTTAAGAAATTAAACTAATATAATAAAATCATTTTTTATTCCCTTTTCTTTTCTTTTTTTTTTTTTTAATTTTTTAATGTAAAAGTTTTCAAAATGAAACAAACAGAGATAACATGAATGTTCAACCTATCGGGGAATTCAATTATATTGAAACCAATAGAATAAATGTTAGCATCCAAACACGCAAATATAAAAGTAAAATAAAAATAAAGAAAAGAGAGTTGGCGTGATCCTTATCTCATTAATGTCTATTGCAACTTTTGTTTCCCGGAATCTGCTTAACAGCTTCCTTCTCTTGGGAATTGGGCTGACTCAAAGAAGAGAGAGTTTGGGCCTTCGTGGCCCAATGAATACATATGATGGAGTCCAAAATGGGCTCGGAGCGTTGTTCATGCAAAGAAATAAAATTAAGGATTAATACATGACATAGATGAACCCGGATAAACATTGAGAATTATTAAAGTGAAATGATTTTGAGTAAATCACTGAGTTCAGTAAACCATGAAGGTCACAGGAACAGACAAACATAGCAGTGGAAATTTATTCAGCCAACTTGTGTAGCACCTCAGATTATATTGGGGTAATTTGTATACAAATAGCACAAAACATGACAAGTATCACTACAAACAGAACAATCTGCATATGAACATATAGCATTTAACTGCATTCCATGAAAACATTTCAGACTCACATTATTACAGAGCATATAAATGTTGGATCATTAATGTATAGTCATATGTTAATGCGTAATATGTTGCACACGATAGCAAACTCTCGAGCAGGAAAACCTGACTCCTACCACATATGAGTGGAAGCCAGATTTCCAGGACGAGGAAAAACACAGATAAGACTTCAGACCATCTAACATCTTAGTAGACAACGATAATGAACACATCATATAACTAGACTGATCAGTATTCTCCAGCAAGCAAGGAAACCCCAGAAGAAAAGTTAAACGTACAGATGATAATATGAAGATCTGAAATACTCGTGAACTCAATGTAATCATTTTGCGGCTCAAAACAACAAGAAAAGAAACAAGATCCAGCAGAGATCATAGCAGAAAAGGATTATGACTTAGCCCTCAAAAATCAGGATATCGCCTTTCGAAATCCATAACAATGACAGAATCACAGCATACAGTTTGAACATTATAATATTTTGAGAAGTGATATCCATTCTACTTAGTCCCCATTCACCTAACTATAGATCGGATGGGTAATCACAGCACTTGCGCAATGAACCTAACATCTCTTACTACAACAACAACATTACTCCATTGCCTCAAAGGCTCCCGCCCATTGCGGGGTAAGGGGGGTCGATGTACGCAGCCTGACCCCTATGTTTAAAACATAGATCGACTGTTTCCAGATGACCCATGATGAGCGTCGAAAGTTGCATTGACTAACTGCTACTTCACAATTGAAAGAAGCGCAGACAGTTTAAAGAGCCATTTATCAACTCCATATTCAAGCAACGCAACAGTAAACAGAGTCGAAAGACATAGTTATCTCAGTCATTATATAGCAACACGCAAGTTTGAACTTGAGAAACCTAGGACAAGGTCGCGGAATGAGGATTCATTTGCAAACGACATTATTGAATTAAAGGCCAATCAAACAACCAAATCAATAGACTGCCAGAAACAGAACTGGGACATTCATGTAATAGAGACCCAGAAAAGTCGACCAAACAACAACGAATTACAATATCAATACAACAGCAGGGCATTCCTAGTCAACGAACTACGTATACAGAAGGTGTCAACAACAATTAACAGTATCATACAGTTAGAAATAGACATTTTAAGTGAGGGATTAACTGACACACATAAAATAACTTCGCGACGCCTTCAACAATTTCAACCACAATCCCTGAAACTCGACATGAGAAGAAGATAGAGTATTACCTTTTTGAGGGCAGCGAACTGAGACGACGAGCTTGACAAAGATGCTTATACCACTGCGAATCGAGTTTCAGATAGTCTGACTTCGAGACTGTTCTGGTTTCTGACTTTCGAGTTATTGATTTCGAATTCGTTCTTGATTTTTCGAATATTGCCAGGAACCTTTGAATTTTAAAAAAATCTCCCTCAAATTCCAGATTTTCAATTCGTCCCCTTTTCAACGGAGAGTCACAGAGAATATATAGATAATGAAGCAACGGTCGGCTTTACATGGAGTATGGGTTTGGGAATATTTTAAGCACGCGTGAGGAGATGTTGTCAGGGTTGTGCGGTGTCAGCTTTGACAGGGTGTGAGTGCGATTTGGAGTGATTGGTCGAGTTTGTTGGGTTGAGAAAGCGTGACATGGAGAAGAAGAAGAAACGAATAAGGGAGATGGAGTCGGGGCGACGACGACGAGGAAGAGGGATGACGGCAGCGAGGGTTTGGGTTTTTCTGGGATTTCTGGTTCTTCTGGGGTTTTTGGTTTTCTGGAGAAAAAAACGAAGAAAGAGAGGAGTAATTGGAAAAATTGGGGGCGCGTGGCCCCTACGCGCTGATTAATTAATTTTATTTTATTTTATTTTATTTTATTTTGAAAATAATGGTTCAAAATCGTTAAAAATAAAAACAAAACTCGATGACTAATTTGACACCAAATTATGAAAAGGGCCGGACAAAATTGGGTGTCAACAGGGCATATAAGGCATTTGAATAATTATTTACCAGAAAACTGACTAGACAAATATGGTATAGAAATCATCTTGACAAGCGGAATATGACCCATTCATTGATGCCATAACAAAAGTCACTCTTATTAATAGAAACAGAATTACAAGTATTAGAAATTGCAGGAATGTAATCAATACTAGAAGTAGGACTAGTAAAGGAATAAGAGTGTTGTGAAGTGATTACATTTGTGAGTGACATAATAGATTAATCAAAAACAACAAAAAGAGAATGTAAAATGTATAGGCCATGCTCCACTCTACCAATTTCCAATGGCCCCTTCAGAGAAGGGTCCTGTAAACAAAACGAAACAGTAGTAAGAAGAACATAACAGTTGAGTTCAGTAAGAAGTTGATGTATGAAAATTAAATTGTATTGAAAAGAAGCTACCAATAGGACATTAGTCAATGTGATGATATGAGATAAAAAGAAAAAACCAAAAGATTTTACTTTAACCTTGTACTTGTAAAGTAACAATGGCAGGAAACAACAAAGGGGTTATGACATGCAATAAGCGTTTGTGAGGAGTTATATAGTTCACGGCTCCTGAATCTAAGATCCAGGAAGTGGAATCTACCTTAGATGCAAGACATTCAATAAAACCATCTTTATTGAAAACAGTACTATTAGCCAAACTTATAAAGTTGGCAATACGAGCACTAGAGGATGACTGAGGAGAAACGTGAGCCTGATTGAAGAGAGACATGAGATGAGCATATTGATCCTTGGAAAATCCATGTCTGATAGTCTCAACAAAGTGCTGATCAGATGATTGAGGATTGTCTGGATAAGGGTCTACTTGGATACAATTAACAGACTTCCTGCTTTTGATGAACTTGAAATTGGAGGAAATCCATGTAATTTGTAGCACTTGTCCACTACATGGCCTGATTTTTTGTAATATTTGCACAAGAGTGTGGACTTATGCTGATCGAAAGTGATCTTCGAATGGAATTTTCTTTGACTATTATTGTGACCCGTTATGAATCCAGAGCCAGAAGTAGAGCCATGAAAATAATTATTGGGGTGAGTAGAAGCAGAACTAAAACTATAATACTGATTGGGGGTATTAGTGGACTTTCTAAACCTAAAGGTAGATCAATGGAAGTAGTGTGAAGAGTTGGCAATGAAAGATGCTGAATCGATGGAGAATGAAGGGATGTCAGATTGTATCTTTCACTGTTTCTCATCCCTGATTAGCATGGAGTATGCCTTCCCAGCAGTAGGAATTGGGGACATCATTAAAATGTTACTCATAACAGTGGAGTATATTTCATTTAACTCGGAAAGAAATTACATAAGTTGCTGCCTTTCATGCATAGCACCACAAGTACATGGTCGACCAAAAGAAAAGGACGCAAACTCATCCCAAAGGCCTTTGAGTCTAGTAAAATAACTTGCAATGTCGGATGATCCTTGTGTGGTGGATGTTATGTCTCTTTGGAGACCACAGTATTGAGAAGCATTTGTTACACCATATCTCTCTTCGAGATTATCCTAGGCTTCCATAGCAGTTTTATAATGTAAGACTATTTTCGAGATATCCTTGGAAAGAGCATTCATAATCTATGCTTTGACTATGTTGTTGCATCTTCCCCAAAACAAATAAAGAGTTGAATTGATCTTATGTTTGGGTATGAATCCATTTATGAGCTGAAGTTTTTTTTTTTTGCGAAAAGAAAAATGATCATTCCTTCTCTCCATTCCCCGTATCCTATCCTAGAGAAAGGAACAAAAACTAATAGTGTTCCCGGAGTGTCAGAAGTATGAAGGTACAGAGGATGAGAAGAATCTGTTCTAGGATTTGGTGCTCTCGGATTTTTAGAACTAGCAACCATTACAATAAGCAATTAGTATTGAACAACAAAAAAAGGAGGATGTATCCACAATCTAGATCTCCAAGTGTGAAAATAGGCCAAAAATGAATCAGATTGAAAAATATAGCACTGAGATTTATGAAAAAAAAATCCTAAAATGCAATCAATTTGACATTTGAGGCATCTAGATTGAAAACTCATATGAGTTTTAAGGCAATGAGTAAGACATTAGAACGAACGAATCGTACCAGAAGAAGAAAACTCCAATGAATGACAGATTTGGGATTAAGACGAGTTTGTTGAAAAGAAAATGTCTCTGGATAAAAAAAATAAGAACTTGTAGAAGAACACATTGATCTACCAGCTTTGCTCTGATACCATGTCAATTTTCAATTCCAAGATGCAAATATCTAAGGATTCTAAGGAGAAAAGCTTAAGAATGTCATAGAGACTCATCATGAAGAAGAGAGAGAATTTTAATTAGTTCCTTTTATTTTATCTGATCAGTCTATAATAAATATAACTGTATCTTACATCTAGTAACAACTTTCTACAGTGACTATGCTAAAGAAAATAGTAGGTCATATATAGAGCCAGTTTAAACAGAAAGTTGAATAGTACAATAAGACTAAGTTGAGCCTTTATCCATTATGCTCACATATAAATTTTTTGAGTCAACAAAATTTATCAAAAATAACTTCTTAATAAGATTAAGATCTTTGAATATAATATTATTATTGTAATAAATATCTTATAATTTTTTACAAAACTACTTATGTGAGATTAAAAATAATCCCCTCATACACATATATATTTTACAAAATTCCATTATAAAATTATCAATATTGCTTTGTATATTGTGTACTTTAAAATTTAAAAAGTATACAAGTCTCATAATTGTATATCTCCAGGGCATACAATATAACAGGAATAGTTGAATTATATTATTATATTGTATATAACATTATACCATGAAGATATATAATGTACATACATAATGGTATTTTGTAAATAGGTATTTTGTAAATGATATTTTGTAAGTAGGTACATACAAAATCGTAATGGTATTTTGTTAATAGGTATGATATTGTTTGACTTAATATAAATATTTTTAAAAAATTTAAAATAATAATTTAAAAGAAGTCATAAATATTTATATGACTATAAATAATTTCATTAAGAGGTCATTTGTTAATGTATATTAAAAGAAATAATGCATGTATAAACTTTATATATTGAGAACAACGGCAAAGCCACCTTATAAACTTTTTTTAAAATATTTATATTAAGTCAAACAATATCAAATAAATTGTTATGGATAGAATAGTAATTTGATTTGATTGGCAGAATCTTGTGTATGAAACAGTCCAAGATTCAATAATGCACAGGATCAGTTTCCCCATTATTTAGAACTCTTTTTTTCCTTATTTCTGCAAGACTTCTAAAAATGGAAAGGAAAATTCATACCTTGTCAGTGTCCATTGATCACTTTTCCAAATTTTCACTTCATAGGAGTATCAGAAATTATATATTATGTTATTGTTTATATTTGCTAGCCTTATTGGGTATCCAAAGTCCTCCCAAATTGGTAGAAGGGAAGAAAATGAACCTATTTAAATAGATTCAATCCAATCCATTAGTATGGATGCCTTTTGGGAGATGCACAAAAATAAATCCGTGAGGGCTTGGCCCAAAACGGATAATATCATAATAATGTGGGGTTAGTGTGAACTCGGTCCCTAACAAGTGGTATCAGAGCCAAGGTTCAGAGGAACAGAGTGTGGACCGACGCGTGCGGAGTTCTCAATATGAACATAATCAAATTTGAATTTGCAAGGGTGTCTTGTATCGAAAGTCTTCCTGTCAAGTGATGGTACATGTGACGTGTCTCGTTGAGTGATAACGATGGAACAATATGATTTGGCAGATCAGATGGTGCAACCTAGTAATGTGGAGGTCTGTGGTGTAATGCTTTGTGTCGAAAGTCTTGCCGACAAGAAAAAAGGTGGTTGGGCGGCGTATCCTGCGAGTTGTTGCGGCGGTACAAGATGATGGCATATCCGAAATCGATAATCATTGAAGGGGAGGTCACGAGATTGTGTGTGGTCAGAGTCGGGTTGTTGCTACGGTACAAGATGATGGTATATCTGAAATCGATAATCGTTGGAGGGGAAGTCACGAGATTGTGTGTGGTCAGAGTTTGAGGGGAGATTTATTTGGTATGCAAACTCCACCACATCGATGAAAGAGAAGAAAATGAACCTATTTAAATAGGTTCAACCCAATCCATTAGTATGGGGCCTTTTGGGAGATGCCCATATCATACTAATGCGGGGTTGAGGTGAAGGTGCGCGCGGTCCCTAAAAATAGAAAGGAAAATTCATGAACCTTATCAGCGTCCATTGACCACTTTTCCTAAATTTCACTTCATAGGAGTATTAGAAATTATATATTATGTTATTATATATATTTGCTAGCCTTTTGGTTTCAAATTTTTAAATATTTTTGGTAAACTATCCTTGGATGAGATTTTGGTGAAGTTTTATCATATCTTTGGCCATATTTTTTTAAAAAATATTTGACTATTTCAAAATATTTATACTATGTTCATAAGTTTTAAAATTATTTAAATATTTGTAAGTTTATATTATTATTCTATAATGAATATGTTTCGTTAAAAATAATTTTATAATATACGTAGTTGAAAATAATCAACAACAATAAAATAACAATATAGACAAGAACAATACATTAATCACATACTCAAACTTATCATTGATTCAGCTGGAATTATAATCCATTAAAAATAGATTAATTTTTTCTAGTGAGGAACGTGGAGGTTACCAAACATATCTGCCAAGTTTATAAGTTTCGTTTGATGACCACAACTTGATATTATCCATATTTTATCTGAAGTTTTTTTTTTTTAACATATGTTGTTCTATTTTTCAGAATTATATCAAATGAGCTAAATATGTTATTATCTTTATTGTATGTATTTTTGTTAAATTGTTTACCAGTCTTGCTATTTGGAAAAATCTTGCTAATGTTATAAACAAAATATTGGATTGTAATTACTAAAATGTCAAGAAAATAAAATTTGGAAAAATAATAAGGTGAGAATTGAACACAAGTGAGCCCACTTTAAGTCCAACCCCAGATCAGCCCGTGAGACCACTTTATCTTTGTTATTAGGAGTGGAAACACAAAAATTATATATTATTTAAAAAGGGACTTTCAAGAATGGCAACAACTTTAAATATAATGAGGCAAAATATTTATAGTTTATTTAGTTATGATTTGTAGCTATTTATTAAAGGAAAGAGAGGCGAACAAGATTGGAGAGGGAGGAAAAAAGTGAGTAAGAGAGAGGTGGTGGGGGGGGGGGGAGGGAGGGGAGAGAGAGGAGGGAG
>JAOTQR010076601.1:0-11606 GCA_025774065.1 Solanum ossicruentum
GTCAACTTTCAAAGTCAATCAAATTTTTAAAAAGTCAGTCAATTTCCTAATCGTCGGTCAACCGCATGTTAGCGGTCATTTTGAGTGATTAAGTTCTTCTCAAAGAAGAAATTGAACTTGAACCCTTCCTTTGATATATTTTAAAAGGATTTTCTGTTAGATCTTTTAAAATATTTAGGGGGTTTTCTAATTATCCTTAAAATTAGTTGGCGATCCTTCCAAATTTTGGAATTTGGTTTATATTTAAATTAATTAAGTATTAAATCAAATTTTTAAAATTAAAGTCATTTTTTAAGTTCACAAAAATGACGACTCTACTGGGAATTAAATTAGATTCTAACCATTAGATTAGGATTTGTTTGACTAACTTTTTATTCGGATTGTAATTAATAATTGCCTTTTTTTTCCTTATTTGTTTTATTTGTTTAAATTTTGATATTAACCGTCATTTGCATGTCATAGCACTTTCTATTACATCTTTGTATTTGGAAGGATGGTTTTGCGAACCCGCAATCAAATTTCCAAATACTTAACCCTTTTCGGAATAAGTGACAATTTATTGGTTCGTAATACGTCCAATGATTGTCATGATTTCCAGCCCATGTTGTCCACTCCGGTCCATTCAAAACCCATTCTTAGACACCTAGTACAGAGCAAAACCCAAAACCCTTTTAGGATCATTTGCCTAGGTCAACCAAATACCTAAGGGGTTATTGGGCCCATTAGTAGCCACCCTAAGTCTATTTGGCCCACGGCTAATAAGGTGATCATACTTATGTGTTTTAATTGAAGGATGTGTAGCAATTTAAACAATTTATTATCACCTTGATGGGGGGAACTTAACCTATTTGTTTTTCTTTTCTTGTAGGATGGCTAAAGTTTATGAACCCTTAAAGACTAGAATGGTGACTCAACCTCATCCCTTTCTCAAAGTATGGTGGGCAAGAATGAATGAGTGCGACAAAAGAGAGATTCAAAAGCACATAGGCTATCTCCCCTCTCTATTGGAAATGGAGGCTTGGCCAGATTTAATTGATGCAATGATTAAGTTTTGGGATAGCAATTGTATGGTATTCCGTTTTGGAGACGTTAAATTAACTCCTACTCTAGAGAAAGTGTTGGCGAGTTACGAAAGTGTAGGCATGTGCAACAAGAGAAAGTCTAAGTCAGATGACGACATTCTAATTCCCAATGGGTGGGGTCCAAAGGAGATTAAGGAAGCACTCTCGTCAGTCGATATCGAATGGATAAGTCGGCTCAAAGGATCGAACATCCCACTCCAAAAGTTGTACTACCGATTCGAACGCGTTAATGGCTACGAAATTTACTTCCGAATAGGCTTGGGAAGAGAAGCAGCCTTTTGTTTTCGCGGTATGCTTGTTGGGGACTATGGTTTTTCCCTAAAATCTGGGGCACGCCATTCATCCGAGCATGATAATGGTTACTCATGCCATCTTCAACGGGGTCAAATATGGAATGTCGACCAATTATTACACCTTAACACCCATGATTCTCATTGATATTTACAGGGCTTTGAATAAATGTCAGAATGGGAGCCGATTCTTTTGAGGTTGCAACCTGATACTTTAGTGATGGATGATGAAGCACTTACTCAAAGCCCACAACCCTACTGAACCGGATCTAAAATGTCGAAATGATTAATTCGGTTCTCATAGTTGGTGGTTACACCTCAATCACTTCAAAGCAGGGAATGGACAATAGTTTTGGATGCCAATATTGAGTGGATTATGAGAAGAAAATGTACAGTGGTCTATTGATGATGTTGCTATGAGTGACACCGTAATTCAGAGTAAGAAACTTCCTTTCTTGGTATTTGCCGAATATAGAGGCACCCGACCATATGCTCTCGGTCGAGTTCTCAGGCAGTTAGGTTGTAAGCAAGTCGTTCCTCGGATAGGGGATATGAAGAAATTTGCTACATACCATAAAGACGGTCAGGTATCCTTCACTAGGATGGCAATTCGAAAATGGAAAACTCAGAGTGTGGCGGGAGATAATGTTCCCAACAGGTTTAATGCTGAGTATAGTGGTACATATAAGGAGTGGTTGAAGAAGAATATTGCTGGAACAATAAAGCCTGGCCCGAATGTACCCTGTTATATCAAGGATGTTGAAGCCGAAAGTCAAGTCTTACTTCATCAACTCCAAGAGAAGTATTAGGAAAATCATTTGGCCCATCAGCATTGACACTTGGAGGATGCTAAAGTTATATAGCAACTTAGGCAGGAGCTCAGTAGAGCTAAAGACAATGCATAATTGGGCTGGATGATCGCATGGAGCAACAAATTCAGACTATAGGGGAAGCCAGTCATGAAGAAGGGGCTCAATTGGCAAGGGACTATTTGTGGGAAGGCAGGTTCTTCATGTGGCAGGAGGTTGAGACAGCTAAAAGGGCAAGGGTCAGCGAAAGAGCCGAAGTAGTCTAAAGTCTTTTGTTGTCCCCTGCGTGGGATTGCTTTTGTTTCTGTACTTTCTTCTTTTTTAAGTTTGGGGATGTATTTTTATGTTTTGTAAGCACTTTTGATATACTTTTTCAATATATCTTGTAAGAATCTTATTCTGCAAATGAAAGTACTTTCAGGATAATGGATTGCCTATAAATTAATACACATCCTTCAATTCGATAGGCCTACCCCTGGCATAAAAAGGCCACCTGCATTTAGGACACGCAATAACTGTTTCTATGCTATTTGTTATAACTGTTTGTATGATTATGTTGCCTTATTTGGCTAAAATTCTAGCCCACTCCTTTTGAAATTTTTCTAGAGCCACCTACGCACAAATCTGAGTCACTATCAAATATGCGATCAAATAATTCCTCGAGTCCCAAGTTTCTCAACCAAGTCCGAATTCGTTAACCCACTTTCATTCTTCTGTCTCAGGAAAGTTGGATTTGCAATCAGAATGGAGAAAACCCAAAATGCTAAGAGTGCTGAAGGCATATTGACAAGGATGCTAGGCAAGGTCACCCAAGAGATCTCGGAAGTTGGAGGAATGAATCAGGCTACCGAGACGATGCTTGCTAAGATAGCTGAGGTTGATGAAGAAATGAAGAATACCGAGGATAAACTACTAGGCCTGAGTAAGCAAGTCAAATACTCGAAGAATATTCATCTACTCTGGAGGGATATCTTGGAAACATAATAGCTCGAAATATGGAAGTGGAGGCGGAGCTCGAGGCGACCCTAAAAGGATATAGCAAGGATGAAGCAAGAGAATCCCCATTGTGTCCTCCCGGGACTGAGCAAAGAGGCCGAAGGAGCTGTGGTGGACATCCCTCCAAAAGAGTGATTCAAATCAAGCATGAAGAAGGAAATCAACAAATTAGTAGAAGAAGTCTCAGTAGAGACATTTTATGTTTCTTAACAATCTTTCTATTCTGTATTTTCATTTTTCGTGTAAGGAAGTCTATTTGAATCAAGCTATCCGTTATATTCTCGAACTACATAGGGCCTGATTTCTCATTTGTGAGATACGTAAGCAACCTTTTAGGCTCGACCCCTACCTTTCCAAAAGCTTATTTTCCCCTGTCTACATTATCAACAATACAAGAAGACCTGACTTAGCGCAAATCAATCTTCCTGATCCACTATTTCTAAAATCATTTAGACAAAGTCCTGCCTATTTGCCATATCTCGCATACCCGTGGGCTAGTTTACTCTCGAATAAAGCAACAATTGTGTGCTTATTGATATATGTTTGTTATTTTACATTACCTATTAATCTGAAGAAACTAACATGCTTGCTTTTGAGTAATTTTTCTTACAGGTAATTTAGAATTGATTTGTGTTGATAAAGCTGGCGGTCATACTTATTTCACTAGATCCAAAGCCCATAAAGATCTCTCCCCTGACCAAAACCAATGGAAAGAAAAAATGACTGACAATAATGATGATGCAAGCCTTATCGAGATCACTGTGACAGACCCTATTATCGCATAACAGAACAAATTGATTGTACAGCTGATGCAACAAATTGTTGACATGAAGATGGAGAGAAGAAGACTCAAGAGTTAGCAAATTTGGCCATCACTGCTAATCTTCCTGGTCCAGACGATGGGAGGCCTCCATTTCATTTTCTTTCTCCTAATCTATCTCATCAACCTATCCCTATCTCAACAAACCCATTAATTATCACCGTTCAAGCTTCGTCTGTCATCGACTTAACTACCTCTGATGCAGGACCTTCTAATATTTTTCCCTAAGCACCACCCCCTCTAAGACCCAAATATTTCCTAAGCCTGCATCTTCTCTCAAATTTCCCACGCTACCCACCTCCAGATAATCCCTCTTGAAAGCCAAGCCCCGGACCCAAATTGTGCCTCCTAAAATCCCCTTCCATATCCCAATCCTTACAATCCACAATTTTCTCACACCACTTACTCCGATGTTGACCATTATGAGGAGAAGGAAAAAGAATGGAAGGCCAAGGAGGAGATGACCAAGTTGGATATAAGGGAAGAAATTGCAAAAGCTATGAAGCAATTTCGCTATGCACCTGATGTCGCGAGGTTGGATTATGAGGATTTATGCATTTACCCAGATCTGAACCTTCAACAGGGTTCAAAGTGCCAAAGTTCGACACTTTCAATGGAAGTAGAAATCCTCTAGCACATCTGAGAGCATATTTTAATCAGCTGGTGGGTGTCGGAAAAAATGAAGCATTGGTGATGCGGCTTTTCTGCCGAAGTCTAAGCGGGGAGGCCCTAGAATGGTTTACCTCCCAAGAAACAAACCAATGGGCAAGTTGGAGTGTCATGGCCAAAGATTTTATTGAAAGTTTTGCTTATAATATCAAAATCGCGCCAGACTGCTATTCATCGGAGAAGATTAGATAGAAGTCAACCGAGAGTTATCGGGAATACGCCTATAGATGGAGGAAGAATGCCGCTAGAGTGTGTCCTCCCATGTTTGAAAAAGAGATTATCGAAGTGTTTGTCCATCCCCACGAGGAGTTTTAGGAAAGAATGATGTTGCTCATTGGAGCAAAATTCACAGACATAGTTAAGATTGGTGAGAATATCGAAGATGGACTCAAAACAGGCAAGATCACCCATATATCGAATTCAGCTGGAACGTCTGGGATGTTGAGGAAATAGAAAAAAGATGTGTCAGCTGTCTCCGGCGTACAAGAAAAAAGGAGAACCCCTAGAAGCCACCTCAGAAAGTCCACACCCCCTCAAATTCGTTTTCAACCTACCCCAAGTTCATTCCCCGTCTTTCATGCTCAACCCGGATATCACACTCCACCCACAAACTACCAAACCCGTCCTCCCTATTATCACTCCCCACAATATTCAAACATCATCCCGAACTACCAATATCCACTATCGAGTTGCTCCCATATCCAACCAACTTATCAGACTCCCTGTACCAGTTATCCAATCCCAAACCCCTCCATTAAATTACCAAGCACCACCATATCCAAAATTCCAGACCCCTACACCCCCGCATCAAAACCATCCCAATTACCATCGAGTGGCTCCACCTCCACAAAATAACTATAATCCTCCTCATCCAAAGGCAGATGAAAAAACCCCCTAGGGTGTTTACTTCGCTCGTCGAAAGCCGGACAAAGCTATTTGAGAGGTTGTCAGCTGCAGGATTGATCCAGCCTGCCTTCCGAGAGCCATGGATGCTAATTCTCGTTTCTTTAGGGGTGTTCAAACTTGTGCTTACCATTCTAATAGTGTTGGACATGACACTGAAGATTGCATAAATCTGAAGCATAAAATCCAGGACTTAATTGATCGTGACATGATTATTCTTCTGACTGTCGCCCCTAATGTTAGCAAGAATCCTTTGCCTGATCATGGAGGGAACATGACCAGTATGATTGAGAGAGAATAAGATTGGTGTACAGCTAAGAAGATAGTGCCAGATGGCACTGTAAGCTTAGAAAAAAGTGTGACATCCCTAAGTATCACCGAGAAGCCAAAGATGGAGGTTTTAATACCTGTGAAGTGATTGCTACAACACCACAAGGAATTCCTAACAAGAAGGTTGAGATTGAGATTGTCGATAGAGGAAAATCAATTCAGGGAGCAGGTAGAAAAGCTCAAAAGGCCGATAAGTGAGACAGAAGAATTTTGGAGAAGAATGCAGCCTCAGGAATACTCTATCGTGAAACACTTGGAGAAGATACCTGCCCAGATTTCTGTATAGGCACTATTGATGAATTCGCCATGTCATAGACAGACATTAATGAGAGAATTGGAGGACACTTATGTGCCTGTAGGAACAAACAACGATAATCTAGCAGCCATGATAAGCCGGGTTACCTAGGGCCATCGCATCAGTTTTGGTAGTGAAGAGCAACCATTTGAGGGGGTAATACATAATAAGGTTCTTCATGTTACAATTAAGTGTCGAGATATGATTCTAAATCGTGTCTTGATTGATGACGGATCTGGACTGAATATTTGCCCTCTATCCACTCTCAAGCAATTGAACTACGATGTGGAGAAAATCCAGCAAAGCTGAGTTAATGTGAGAGCATTTGACAGTGGCTGAAGAGATATACTAGGGATAGTGAATCTAACAATTTGAGTGGGACCCACTGCGTTCATTGTCGAACTTCAAGTGATGGACATAGCCACCAGCTATAACATGTTGTTAGGAAGACCTTGGATCCATATGGCAGGGGCTGTGCCTTCTACCCTCCACCAAACAATGAAGTTCATTTGGGATGAACTTGAGGTGGTTATTTATGGAGAGGGAAGCCATTCGAATGTGTAAGCACTCATCGTTGATAATGTCACTAGAGGATCAGATTTCTACATAGTTGAAATGGTGAACGCTATCGAAGACGACTGGACATCGGGACCTCCTATGCCTGCTGTTTATAAGATGATAGCTAGAGTGATGTTGAGGAATGGGTTTGAACCTAGTTTTGGGCTAGGGAAGCATTTGCAAGATATTACCGAGCCTATTCCATTGCCAATAAAACAGTCAAGATTCGGCCTGGGATACACTATCTTGGGGGTAGATAAGTGGGAGATGTAGAATTAGAAGGATGATCGACCCTTAGTCCGGCCAATACCTCATTTGTATCAGTTATTTCCAGTACGAGAATGCATAGGTGACGATGGTCTTAAGGGCGGGATCTGCGACCTATTTGAAGAAATTGATGCAATTGATGATGGAAATAGACCAAACATCAAGTGTTCGATACAGAACCGGATGACCAAGAGTTGAGAGAGACATCCACCTCGCTTTTGATCCCCTACTTGTCTTGGTAGACGAAGAATTGCTAAATTACTCACTTCTAAAAATAGGTGGCAGTCCAGCGGAGACTTGTGACCCATCTTTTACCTTGCTATTTCACTCTTGTTTAATTTTTTTTAATTTATCTCGTAATATCTCAAAAGGCAGATTGACCCATCGTCATGACCAAAGTTTGCACTTTCTTTTAAATGAAAGCCTCCAGTTATTTCAAATCGCACTTAATATTCATCTTATCATTTTAATTACTTCTTATCTAACTATATTTGTTTATGATTTCAGTTTAAATAATTTTAAACCTGCCAATGTCATGTCATGTCAAAAGCTGAATGAACAGAATGAAGCAGATGACAATGAGTTTTGAGGAATACGATGAAAGAACTATAGTACCCGAACATCTTGCCCAGGAATTGTGACAATTTGAAAATCGGGACAAGCCTAATCTAGATGAGACTAGGACAGTGAATCTTGGAAATGAAGAATGTGTCAGGAAACCAGAATCATTGTCCATTTGAAGGATGCTTAGAAGGGAGAACTCACTAGTTTGCTCAAAGAATACATGGACATGTTTGCTTGGTCCTATAGGATATGCCAGGTTTGAGTACCAATATTGTCTCTCACAAGTTGCCAATCAACCCAGAATTCAATCCAGTAAAATAGAAGACTCAGAAGTTCAAGCCGGATTTGAGTCTCAAAATCAAGGAAGAGGTTACCGAACAGATACAATCCAAGGTAGTAGAGGTGACGCAGTACCCTACTTGGTTGGCCAATATTGTTTCCAGTGCCCAAGAAGAATGAAAAAATCAGGATTTGTGTTGATTATACAGATCTTAATAAAGTCATCCCCAAGGATGATTTTCCATTGCCAAACATCCTCATTCTCATTGACAATTGTGCCAAGCATGAGACACAATCATTCGTCGATTGCTTTGCAGGATATCATCAAATTTTAATGGATGAAGAGGATGCAGAAAAGACAGCTTTTATCATACCCTGGGGTGTGTACCGTTATCGAGTGATGCCATTTGGCCTCAAAAATGCGGGAGCTGCTTATATGATAGCTATGACAACTATTTTCCATGACATGATTCACAAAGAGATTAAGGTATACATGGATGATGTCATCATCAAATCCTGCGAGCGTTCGGATCATCTGACTCATTTGAAGAAATTCTTTGACTACCTACGCCGGTACAGCTTGAAGTTGAATCCTGCCAAATATGCTTTTGGGGTGCCCGTTGGTAAGCTATTAGGATTTATAGTCTGTCGAAGAGATATTAAGCTCGACCCTTCTAAGATCAAAGCAATTCAGGATTTGCCTCCTCCAAAGATGAAGAAAGAAGTCATGAGTTTCTTGGCGAGATTATATTACATCAGTCAGTTCATAGCCCAATCTACGTTTGATTTGTGAACCTATCTTCAGGATGTTGAAAAAGGATACATTGACAAACTGGAATGAGGAATGCCAGACTGCTTTCAATACTATCAAAAGCTACTTGTCTAATCCACCGGTACTGGTACCTCCACGAGAAGGAAGTCCACTATTATTGTATTATCGGTTTCTTATAATGTATTCGGGTGTGTGTTGGGCCAGCATGATGTAATCGGGAAGAAGGAACGAGTGATCTACTATTTGAGTAAGAAGTTCACTCCATATGAAGCTCGATATACTTGCTTGGAGAAGACTTGTTGTGCTTTGACTTGGGTTGCTCAAAAGTTGTCATTATTTGTCTTCCTGTACTACATACCTCATTTCAAAGATGGATCCGTTGAGATATATCTTTCAGAAAGCAATGCCAATAGGAAGACAAGCCAAGTGGCAAATGTTGTTGAGCGAGTTTGACATCGTGTATGTAACTTAGAAAGCAATAAAAGGATAGGTTTTAACTGATCATCTTGCAGAAAATCCCATTGATAATGATTATGAACCACTCAAAACCTACTTTCCCGATGAAGAGATATCATTTGCAGGAGAAGACATCTTCGAGGCATACCTAGCCTGGCGAACGTTCTTTGACGGAGCCGTTAATTGCTAAGGTAGCAACATTGGAGCAGTCTTAGTGTCAGAATTCAGACAACATCACCTGATGGCCTTGAAACTTCGATTTCGTTGCACTAACAACATGGTTGAGTATGAAGCTTGCATTTTGGGCTTGAGGATGGCCCTAGACATGAATGTCCAAGAATTACTAGTCATTGGAGACTCAGATTTGTTGATTCATCAGGTTTAGGGAGAGTGGGCTGTGAAGAACCCGAAGATCATACCATATGTGTACTTGGTACGGAGGTTGTGTAAAGGATTTTGAAAGATCGAGTTCAAGCACATGCTAAGGATACAGAATGAGTTCGTCGATGCCCTTGCCACCATTTCCTCGATGATTCAACATCCGGACACGACGTATATTAACCCTTTGGAGATAGACTTGAGGGAGCAACCGGCCCATTATTTGCATATCGAGACAGAACTAGAAGGAAAGCCTTGGTAATTTCGATATAAAGAAGTATCTAGAAATCAAAACTTATCCTGAAAATGCTACTTCTGATCAGAAGAGAGTTCTACGTTGGAAGGAAAACAATTTCTTTCCAAGTGGGGAAATCCTTTATAGGAGGACTCCAAATCTAGGTCTCCTTAGATGTGTTAACATCTCAGAAGCTATGAAGCTTATTGAACAAGTACATGCCGGGGTTTGCGGTGCTCATATGAATGGACTCATTCTAGCAAGGAAAATCCTTCGAGCTGGTTATTTTTAGATGACTATGGAACACTACTATTGCAAGTTTGTGCAAAAATACCATCAGTGTCAGATACATAGTGATTTGATTCATGTCCCTCCTCACGAACTCAAAGCTATGAGTTCTCCTTGGCCTTTTGTAGCTTGGGGCATAGATGTTATCGGTCCGATAGAGCCAGGTTCTTCTAATGGTCATAGATTTATTTTGGTTGCCATTGACTACTTTACTAAGTGGGTGGAGATAGTCTCCTACAAGTCCGTGACAAAGAAAGTGGTAGCCGATTTTGTGCGTAACAATTTGATATGCCATTTTGGAATACCAGATTCCATCGACATCGATAATGGAGAAAATCTCAATAGTAACTTGATGAAAGAGATATGTGAGCAATTCAGAATCACTCATCGGAATTCAATAGCGTATCGCCCTCAAATGAATGGAGCGGTAGAAGTCGCCAACAAGAATATCAAGAAGGTTTTAAGAAAAATGATTGAAAAACATCAAGGATGGCACGAGATGCTACCTTTTGCCTTATTAGGATATCACACGACTGTCAAAACATCCATTGGGGCAACCTCGTACCTGTTGGTATATGGAACAGAAGTGGTAATACCGACCGAAGTGGAAATACCATCATTGAGAAGTATTTAAGAAGCTAAGTTGAGTGATGCCGATTGGGTTCGTAATTGAATCAAATATTTAGCTTTAGTCGATTAAAAGAGGATGAAAGTTGTTTGCTATAGTAAGTTATATCAACAGAGGATGATTCGTGCTTTCAATAAGAGGGTAAGACCTCGAATGTTCAAGGTCGGACAATTGGTTCTCAAACGTATCTTCCCAATCAAGATGAATACAAAGGAAAGTTTGCACCAAATTGGCAAGGCCCATACATGGTTCGCAAAGTGCTGTCAGGGGGAGCGCTAATTTTTTCAGAGATGGACTGTCAAGAGTGGCCAAGACCAATAAATTCAGATGGTGTCAAGAGATATTATGTTTGAAGATTTAGAGTTCGCTTTTATCTTTTTCTTCTCGGTAATTACACTGTTTAGTTTTTGCATTTTATTTTATTTCTGTAACAACCTTTTCTCTATTATTTATTTATTTTTATATTAGTGATAATGCTTTCACTTTGTTTGGTGTAAAGCTTTTCTTTAATGTCAAGAGTCTACCCCACTCACATGTATAATGTTCCGTTATTAGAGAAAGTTGGGGTGCTAATGCTTCCACCTTGCCTTGTCTAAAATTTTCTTATGGCCAACATTGAAAGATCCACTTTAAAGTGGAAAGGAAAAGCTATAACAATTCATATTAATGGTAAGCATCATTATGATGCATAATTTTCAACCCTTTTCCTTGCTATAAAAAGCCTTGTCAATAAGGAAAAATATACATATAGAATCATACCTTCACAAGGCAATACATCCTCTCCTTTCTTCTCTTCTCGTCATTCCCTATTATTATTATTCCTCCCTAAATTTGTTCTAGTTCAATTCTAGATTTATTTTATAGCACGTGGTTTGCGAAAGAGAGGTGTTTTATTGCATAGAGTTTCAGCAATTGTATTCTTGTAAGTGCTTCTATTTTCTAAATCTTTTATAAAAAGATATTTTATAAAAAATGAGTTTATTTTCG
>JAOTQR010076602.1:0-12973 GCA_025774065.1 Solanum ossicruentum
GTGGATTATAAAGAAGACAAATGCCTTTAAGAAAGTTGAAGCATTATTTCTTAGTGGAAAGACTAAGTGCTGCACTTCGCTCGTTTTTAAAGAGATATTTGACCAGCTTTGTGCTCCACTTTAGGCATGATCTTGACACCCATTAATAGCCTAATAATGCAGCATCTTAGCCTCCAAGAATTGGGCTTAATGGGTCTCAATTGTGATGGACTTTGCTGCCAAATTTCCAGCTTTCTTCTTAGTTGGTTTTGGGTCCAAATGGCCAAGTGAATTGTGGTGTACTTTGGATGTTTTTACATAATCTTTGGACTGAAAATAAGGTTCATTTATGATACTAATACATTGGCCAAAGTTACATCCTTAACATGGAATATATTCATAATCAAACTTGAACAAATTCAGAGTTGAGTCGAGTCTCCGTTTAGCTATCAATTTTAAGCTAAGAAAGTAGGTAACTCACCTACTACATTATTAAGCCGTATAATATCCTCAATTAATTTACTTAGATTAGAGATGGTATATCCTCAATTTAACTCCAACACATATACACCATCAATCCTCTTAAGAATTTAGACTCACATATCTCCCACTAACACGAGATCCAAGCACATTCAAGAATTGACGCAAATTTGCCCAAACCATAACATGAATGTGAGGTGTTACATAAGGACTTACCAAGCTTGCTTCAAGAGTTAGTATTATCCATATGGAGGAGGAGGATGATCAAGTGGAGCTCTGTTTCCTACATGTTAATATCATATAGGCATAGAGTATGTGTTAGTACGTTTGACTATACTAAGTATGTAGATTGCAATGCAAGAGATAAGCAACATAATAAAAATGCATAATAATGCATAACTAGGCAATGGATGAGTATGTAACAATATGGCATGCATAATGATGCTTGAAGAAAACATGCTTATATAGAACATATTACATGTGTAGTAAGAGACCATCATTATGAATTCCAAGGCCTACCACCCCCTTGTAGAAGCGATGAGGTATCAACCCCTCAATTGATTGATGATTGTCACACCCTTCCATCATGGTGATTTAGGTATCAACCCTTCAATTGGTTGTTGGTAGTCACATCCTGCCATCCATAGTGATTGAGGTATCAACCACTCAATTGTTTGATGGTAGTCACACCTTTCCATCCATGGTGATTGAGGTATCAACCCCTCAATTGCTTGATGGTAGTCATACCCTGCCAACCATGGTAATTGATGCATAGCACCCTCTCAACAAGGTGTGGTCAACTTGCAATACTATATATACTTTTCATGAAATCAACACATATATACATTACTTTCATCATCATAAAGTCACTTCACTCATAGGCCAAGCAACAGATCATCAATAGCTCAAGAACCCTACACCGGACATATTATCAAACACTTGGTAGGTATGTAATCCTAATTCAAAATCATCCAATTCAAGAGTGAAATCATGTAAGAAAACTTAATGAAAATCAACCCACTAACACTTGGTAACACCCTCAAGAAAGATACATTAAAATCCTTGATCAAATCGCATCATCGAACATAGATTCGTAGCTCAAAACATGCTCAAACAGTCCATATTTCATGAAAACCCCAGCATAGTTTATAATCAAATTCATAATAAGAATACCCATAAGTAAATCAACTTGAAAACACGTAATTGGTATAAAAAGCAAGGTTGGGCACCATGGGTGAAATGACCAATGGTTGAAACCCACATATCTCAACTTTAGAGATTCCCTTGATGAAGATTGGAATGAGAAATTGAAGCATGAGAGAATTCCTTAAGATCCAGAATAAGTTTAGGATACTTGAATTTGAATGAAATATTTGTCCAAGTTTTAGAAAGGGTTTTGGGGAATGTTTTGAATGATATGAAGTTAAAAAATGATAAAGCATAGGTGTTTTTACGCATAGGAAGGCTAAGGTCCAAGACCCAAAGGCCTTGGACTGAACAAGAAATAATTGGCAACATTTAACACCGTTCCATGACTTGGCCGCATCGCGCCAGGGGCGTAGATCGACAATAGATATGGAATTCTTTGGAAAATGAAATTTTGATATGGTTGCTCAAAAATCAGGGTTAGTCCCATTTCTCACTCAATTTTTCCCCCTGATCATGAATATGAAGGATTTTTGGTATCATGTACGGATTTTGAGATATATAGAAATTATGAATGTGGGCATTTTCGAGGCACATTTTCAAGCACTTTTTTGGGGCGTTTCCATATCTCCCCCTTGGGAACATTCGTCCCCAAATGTCAAAGAGATGTATATGAAAGAAATAATCAAGATGGGTTCAGCCCAACCCATGAATGCAACAATGCAATTAAACATCATTTCAAAATCTCAACATAAGTGCCAAAGTCACTATGAACTTGTCAACATAAACATGAATGCATGCAATGACATAGGGCTGAAAAATAAGACTTGAAATCAAATAGGGGACATGAATTAGTACCTTAGGCTTGAATAGAATATAAGAGGTAAGGATATCGCTTTTCCATGTCCGCCTTGGCTTTCCATGTAGCACTCTCAAATTGTTGGTTTCTCCAAATTACCTTGATGGAAGCAATATCCTTGCTCCTCAACCTTTTCACTTGTCTATCTGAAATTTCTACTGGAACCTCTTCATAAGTCAAATTTTCTTCAACAAAACCCATAATATCAATAGGCACAATGGCATTTGGGTCCCCCACACACTTCCTCACCCTAGACACATGAAAGACCGGATGAACCATATTCATATCATTGGACAACTCCAACTCATAAGCCACCTTACTAATCCTACGCAACACTCTACAAAGACCAACAAATCTTGGACTCAATTTACCCTTCTTAGCAAAACAAACCACACCCTTTATGGGTAAGACCTTTAAATCAACCCAATCACCAAACCTTAAATTCAAGATCCCTTCTCCTCACATCAGCATAGGACTTTTGATGACTTTGGGCTATTTTCAGTTTCTCTTATCAACCTTACCTTCTCCATTGCCTCCATAACCAGATCCGTACCCAACTAAGCCATCTCCCCTACCTCAAACCATCGAACCGGGGACCTACAACGTCTACCATACAGAGCCTCAAAATGAGTCATACCAATGCTACAGTGATAGCTATTGTTGTAACCAAACTCAATGAGTGGAAGGTGATCATCCCAATTACCCTTAAAATCCAATATACAAGCTCTAAGAATATCCTCAAGAGTTTGGATAGTCCTTTTGGCTTGGTCATCCGTTTGAGGGTGAAAGTCCATACCAAACTTTACCTTGGTACCAAGACCCTTTTGGCAGGACCTCCAAAAGTGAGAAGTGAATAGAGCATCACGATTGATATGATAGACAAGGGCACCCCATGCAATCTAACCAGTCATGAATGTACAACATAACATAATCTGTGACACCATAAGTAGTCTTATCTGGTAGGAAATGAGCTGACTTTTCTATTCTATCAACCATAACCCAAATATAATCAAAACCATTTCTAGTCTGTGGCAACCCAACTACAAAATCCGTGTTAATTTCCTTCCACTTACAAGTAGGAATCTCTATATCTTGGGTTAGGACACCCGGCCTTCGATGTTCAGCTTTGACTTGTTGGCAATAATGGCAACCAGATACAAACTTAGCAATATCTCTCTTCATGCCACTACACCAAAACACTTCCCTCAAATATCTATACATCTTGGAAGAACCGAGGTGAATATAATAGGAACAATTATGAGCTTCATCAAGAATCTTCTCTTTCAAGTCATCAACACAAGGTTCACACAATCTACCTTGGTACCTAAGGGCACCATCTCCCCCTTGAGAGAAAACCTCCAGCTTACCATCTCTCATCAAGGCCTTCAATTCTAACAAGGCAAGGTCAAGATCTTGCTTTGCCTTCACCTCCTCAACCAATGAAAATTTGGAACCATCAACAACCACAACCCCACCATTATCAACCTCCTCAAACCTAACTCCCAATTTAGTCAACCGATGAACCTCTATAGCTACCTCCTTACCACTATCATCAACACAAGCTAGGCTACCCATAGACACCTTACTCAAAGCATCGACCACAACATTTGTCTTATCAGGGTGATAATGCATACTTATATCATAATCCTTAAGAAGATCTAACCACCTTCTTTGTCTCAAGTTGAGATCATTTTAGGTGAACACATATTGGAGATTCTTATGATTGGTAAACACATCAACACGCACCCCATACAAGTAATTATGCCAAATTTTCAAAGCAAGTACCACGACGTCCAACTCAAGGTCATGGATAGGATAATTCTTTTCATGCACCTTAAGTTGTCTAGAGGCATAGGCTATCACCTTACCTTTTGTATCAAATCACAACCCAAACCAATTCATGAGGCATCATAATACACAACAAACCTTCAAACCTTTCTGGTAGAGACAAGATAGGAGCGGAGACAAACTTATCTTTAAAATTTTGAAAAATCTTTTCACACTCACCGGTCCACACAAATTTAGCCTTCTTTTGAGTCAACTTAGTCACAGGAGAAGCATTAGAAGAAAACCCACTCACAAATCTCTGGTAATAACCTGTTATGCCCAAGAAGCTTCTAATATGCGAAGGAGTCAAAGGTCTAGGCCAATTTCTAATAACTTCCATCTTTTCCAGGATCCACCTTAATACCATCCCCGACACAACATGATCTATTTCCCTTTTGGGAGGAACATTAGGAAGCTCACTAGGGAAGACATCTAGGAACTCATTAACCACCAGGACTGACTCTATAGGAAGGACTTTGGGCTCAACATCCCTAACACTCTTTATGGATTCCAAGGCCTACCACCACTTTGGCGAGGCGATTGAGGTATCAACCCCTCAAATGGTTTGTGGTTGTCACGCCCTACCATCCATGGTGATTGAGGTATCAGCCCTTCAATTGGTTGATGGTAGTCACACCCTACCATCCATATTAATTGAGGTATAAACCCCTCAATCGGTTGATGGTAGTCACACCCTGCCATCCATGGTGATTGAGGTATCAACCCCTGAATTGCTTGATGGTGGTCACAACCTTCCATCCATGATGATTGAGGTATCAACCCCTCAATTAGTTGATGATAGTCACACCCTACCATCTATGGTGATTGAGGCATAGCACCCCCTCAACAAGGTGTCGACAACTTGCAACACTATAGATACTTTTTATGAAATCAATGCATATCTACATTACTTTCATCATCATAAAGTCAGTTGACTCATAGGCCATGCAATAGATAATCAATAGCTTAAGAACCCTAAACTGGACATTTTATCAAACACTTGGCAGTTGTGTAATACTAGTTCAAAATTATGCAATTCAAGAGTGAAATCATGTAAGAAAACTTAATGTAAATCAATCCACCAACACTTGATAACACCGTCATGCAAGATATATTAAAAGCTTTCATCAAATCCTATCATAGAACATAGATTTATAGCTCAAAATATGCTTACACAGTATACATTTCATGAAAACCCCAACACAGATTATAAATTCATAGTAAGAATACCTATAAGTAAATCAACTTGAAAACATGTAATATGTATAAAAAAGAAAGTTGGGAACCATGGGTGAAAGGACCCAATAGTTGAAACCCACATACTTCAACTTGAGGCATTCCCTTGATGAAGATTGAAATTAGAACTTAAAGCTTGAGTGAATTCCTTAAGATCATAAATGAGTTTGGGATACTTAAATTTGAGTGAAATATCTTTCTAAGTGTTAGAGAGTGTTTTGGGGAATGTCTTGAATGATATGAGGTTGAAAAATGACTAAGTATAGGTGTTTTTACGCATAAGAAGGCTAAGGCCCGAGACCCAAAGGCCTAGATAGAACAAGAAATAATTGGCAATATTTAACACTGGTCCATGCCCTAGCCGCGTCGCACCAAGGGCCCGGACCGACACTAGATAAGGAATTTTTGGGAAAATAAAATTTTGATGCAGTTGCTCTAAAATCGGGGTTAAACCCATTTCCCACTCAATTTTTCCCCTTGACCACGAATATGAAGTCAAATTTTTGATATCATGCATGAATTTTGAGTTATACGGAAATCACGAATATGGGGATTTCCAAGGCACATTATCGGGCACTTTTTGGTGCGTTTCATAAATGTGTTGATTCAACAAAAATTAAATATCCACAAGGAAAAAAACACAAGCAAGAAAACCTTAGGATCAAATTTGGGGAGTTATGAACCATAACCTAATCAGACTTCACTAAGACCCATAACTAGCCGTAACCTATCAAAAAAGATGTGATTTTCCCAATGCACAAAATCAAGCAAAAACATAATATAAAGGGTCAAAAACATACCTCGGCGCCTAAGCGCCAGCCTATGGTAGAGCCTGACCACCCTCTCCCTGCTAGGTAGTCGCCTAAGCTATAGTACTCTATCCGGAGAAGCCAATACACCTTTCCCTATCATGCTCACGAGCTAGCCTCATCTTCTCCTTGTAGCCTCGATGTCCTAAAGGCCAACATGAGATCCTCCTCCTCATTCTCAAGAGCTTTGCATCTACATTTCTCTCCTCTATCTCATCTCTCTCTAGGGGTCTCTTCTCATGAGAAGTCTGTGTAGGTTCCTCAAAGGCAAATAAATCAAATAGCGATGCTGGAGATGTCATTTCTAATAGTGTAATTGGCACCGCAAGTGAAGACGTCATGTCAGCCCTAAGCTTCTCAATCTCTAACTGGTGACAAACCTAAAGGCCAAACCTCAGCTAACCTCTTCTGAAACTACTTCTCAAAGGCATCGATGCGGGCTTCCACTGCAGAAACACGCTCCTGAATAGTGGAAATAATGAATGCCCAGCTCTGCTCCTCTGAGTTTGCAATAGTCTACCGAAGCCATAGCCTAATCTACTGAATAAGCTGAGACAACTGAGCCTTGGCATGTGATAACCACTGCTCCATGGCCTGGATAGAAATGGCGAACACATAAACCGTGCCTGTTGTCGAAGGTTATGTAGCAGTGGCCTCTGGTGCAGTAGCAGTTGTACTAGGACCCCTCTCAATCACTACCTCGAGCTATGGGGGGTCTCTCCTTTGTAGTAGTAGCAGCAGTAATAGTAATGGCAGCCACTGAACCCTCAGGTGGTGGCACCGGGCGAACATATATAATGATGGTATAGGTTGTACTTACCGAACTGCCATTGGGTTCTCATCAACCTTGATTATGATGGATTCCAAAGTATGTTAGGCCTCAACTAACCAGTCTAGCTGGTGCACCCTATACTAAACACAAAGTCTGTAGATCAAAATGGGAAATGGGATGGAGGTGGCCCTCTTCAATGATTACTCATGTATCTGCTCTGCTATAAGCCCCATCAATATCATAGCCATCCAAGATGCTAACAAGTAATACTGCATGCTTCGGCATAAGTGTATCATCTGCCAAAGTCGGATGGATGCATGATCTAACAATCGCCCACCAAAATTTAGAGGGAAGGTTCAATGAAGCCTTTACTATAGGCTTAGTGTTGGTGGTGACCCAAGTTGGCTCAAGACCCTGCTCTGCCATATGATCGGCCACCCATCTCATAAGTGAGGTCTGTTGTACCGAATCCTCCATAATCAATGAGTTTCTAGCCTGTTCCAACCTATGATCAAACTCTTGTATGGACCTAGGGTCATGGTACTTGGTACCAACAAGCAAATAGTGGATCATCTCCTCAAAAATGTTGACCCGCTGACCTCTCACTCGTGTCTCTGTCAGTTTGGGTTGAGTGATAAGCCTCTTTCCCTTGGGGAGACTGCGCTAAATCATGGCTGAATAAAATGCATGAAACTCCCTCACCAATACCATGGAGTATCATCCAAGTTACTCTATCAGCCACATCAACCCATATTGTATCATCGTGTCTTGCAGACCTGGGACATGACTCAGTCCATCATCAATCACCCGAGGCTCCTCATATACAGAATGGGTAGGCTTGCCCCGCTTCTTAGGCTGCATACCCTCCAAGAATATAGTTATTATACCCTCAAAACACTACTAATGAGTAATAGCATCCGATGCTGATGAAAAAGATGGTGTGACGGAGGACTCAGCATCTCTTCTATCCTCGAAGCCCTCCTCAGAATTGGACTCCTCTGCTGATCATGTCACCTGGGGCATGCTACTCCCAATCTCCTTACTACTTTCTCTTCAGACTGGGAAGGGCTATCAGCCTGAGCCTGAGTACGCACAGCTCTAGCTGTTGCTGCTCTAGTCTATGGTACCTCAGCCTCAGGGTCAGATGAGACATCGTGGATCTCTAGTAACCCACTAGGCTGAGGGGTCCGCTTATCCTCAGTAGGGTTATCAATGAGCTTTCTCCTGAAGGCCTCAATTTTTGAGTGATTTCCATTTGAAGCCATAGTACCTAAAAGATAGATGTAAACATACCATGGTTAGCCCCAAGAATCAAGAAATAAAATGCAAAAAGATATTCAAATTAGTTAAAGAAGGGTTCTACAAAACCCCTTTTACGAGTCGTGGTGAGCACTACAAGTCATAAAGTTCTCTCGTAGACTAGTGCTTTAGAATAATTTTGGACACTGGAACAGTCTACAAGGTAAATTAGAGGTTAAAATTAAACCAAGATCTTACCAGAAGTTGAGACGAACTTGAAGAAAAAAGAGAAGATGAAAGATCAAGAAACACTAGGTGCCAAAAAATTTCACAAGAAAATGGTCAATAGTGGCTTGAATTTGATCGGAAATATAGGGAAAGGGAGAAATTGGGGAATTTTAAGTCAATTAGGTCAAATAGGGGGTCAAATTAATTTGACCCCTCCCTTTTATTCTTTACTAGTTGATTGTTAAAATTATTGGACTTTAGTCTACGAAATCCCAACTATGAGTTGTAGATGGATCTACGATACATAAGTCATGTTGTTGTAAAACCCTTAACAGTTAGCAAAATTCGTAATCTTATATAAGTTCCACGAACCCAATTCATGACTCATAGATTGATGTATGAGTTGTAAAGTTAGCTCATGGGTTGGAGAGCACAATTATCCTGCTCACTGGAAATCTCTACGATATCGGGTTATGAGTCATAAAGTGCAATACAACTCGTAAGCCCAATGGTAGAAACTAAATCTGATGGTTTTCTCAGCCAATTTGTTGACTTAGTTGTGTACCTGCATACTCTTTAGGAATACACAATTACCCAAAATGCAACTAACTCATTGTCAAAAATAGAAATCAAAACATAACAAAACAGCTAACTATGAATCCAAAAACTAAAAATTGAACCTATAACTATGCAATAATATCAAAAACCTTGGGTTGTCTCCCAAGTAGCGCCTGATTTATTGTCACAACATGACTTATACTAATTGGCTACTAGACTTTACCAATTTTCCAAACCTCGCTCTTGAGCTCATCTAGATGTTTCATGGACTAACGGATGTCAAAGACAACTTCTTCATCATTCAGTCTAAACTTGAGATGGCAAGCTTTCATATCCACTAGAGCTCTTCCCGTGGCTAGGAATGATCTTCCCAACAAGATTAGAACTTCAAAATCAACCCCACAGTCTAGAATCACAAAGTCTGCAGGGAATATAAATTTCTCAACTTTAACCAACACATCATAGAGCACCCTTATTGGCTTTCACCATTCGATACACCATTACCAACCTCATTATAGTAGGGGTAGGGGCTCTCAATCCAAGCTTCTTATAAACTGCAAAAGGCATCAAATTGATACTAGCACCTAAATCACATAATGCCCTTGCGAACTCCACATTAGCTATAGTGCAAGGAATAGTTAAAGCACCTGGGTCTTCATGCTTTTAAACCAATGACTTAGTAGTGATAGCACTACAATGTCAAAGCTTTTGAGAAAGCTCCTGACTCACAATGCACTTCTTAGTAACTAAATCCTTCATATACTATGCATAACCCTGCATCTTTTCCGAAGTTTCAATAAAAGGGATGTTGATTAATAGTTGCATAAGCATGGAGACAAAGTGCTTGAACTTGTCTGCCTCCTCCCTCTTCTTGAGTCTTTGAGAGAAAGGGGAGGAGGCCTTGGGATGGACTTATACTTCTGTGGCTCTTTAGCTACCTCACTCACCCCATCTTTGACACAATCATCTCCTTCAATCGCATCCTTATCTGCAACTATCTTCTCATAAACATCTTCTGCCTCAATCGACATAGGAGGATCAATGGTACTCTTGCCACCTCTACTAATAACTGCGATACATGGCCCTTTATTCTTTGGATTTTAAACCGTGTTGCTAGGCAATGTACCCTTCTGACGTTGATTCAACTATGTTGACACTTAACCAAACTGTTATTCAAGCTTTTTAATAGCCAAAGAATGAGACTCTATCTTTTGATTGTTACTTGAAATATCATATTTCATGCCTTTAAGTGTTTTATCTTGTGTCTCGGCCTTCTTCACAAACGATCAAACATCTCCTCATTTCTAGAATTATTTGCACATGTGTCTCGGTTATGTGGTGGCACGTATGGACCAGATCTAAAACCATCTCTTCTACCCTAATCTGCTTCAGGAACCCTGTTTCTATCAAAATAACCACCTCGGTTGTCTCTATAAGCTCTATCTCTACCATAGTTCCAATCTTAGTTTCTTTGATCTTGCGGCAATAGTCCTGATTGGACCCTTGGGCGTTGATCCGGAAACCCCCCATCTAATCATTCACGAAACAAACATCCTCCTCAAAATATGGCTCATCATGCATGGGTGCATGTGGAGGTTGGTGAACTATTGCATTTACTCTTTCTTGGTTTTTCTTGCTAACCACATCCATACTTGTGCGAAGCTGAGCAAGTTGTTGCATAATTTTCTCATTGATTTTTGGCTTGCTATAAACCATCACTCACAACATTTGAATACTTTGTAGTAGATCTATCCTATTTCCCCCATGCACGATTCATCTTGACCACTTGCTCCATACGCTCTACAATCCTTGCAAATGGTTGATCTAGAAACATACCCCCCCTATAATAGTGTCAGCACAAGCCTGACTATTCTGATAAAGGGAACAATAGAAGATCTGCACCAAGGCATCATCAATTATCTTATGGTTTGGGACGCTCCTCAAACACTCAGTAAACCATTCCCAAGTAGTGCTTATTAAATCACTGGGGAATTGCTCAAAATTGTTGATCTGATCCTTCAATTTGAGCTTCTTCAATCTAGGGAAGTACATCTCCAAAACGGCCTTCCGCAAATCTGCCCAACTAGTGATTGAACTCTATGAGAGATTAGTTAGCCATAACACAGCATTACCCATAAGAGACAATGGGAAAATATGAAGTCCCACAGTATCCATAGACAGATTTTATATCCCCATCATACTCTTACAAACAAATGCAATATTGTGCAAGTGGCTATATGGATCCTCTGAGGGTAAGATCGCAAATAGCCCACGGTTCTGCAGCATATGAAGTAACCCACTAAAGAGTGTGAACTTTGTGTCAGACAGTAGTGGTAGCAACACAATAGCCCTGGTCACATACGTAGCCATAATAGCCCTGGTCACATCCATAGCCATAGGTTTCAGCCCATACTGATTCATTGGAAAGCATTGGCGTCAAACTCCTGAGGTTATGGAATATTCTCCAAAGGAGGTATATTCTCTTTCCAATCATTTTCACCCTATTGACATTTTCATGGGCTATTGTTCTAGTAGTTCGTTAGATCTTTGGATCAAGTGGAGTTAAAGGATTGCCTTGACTTCGAGTGTGGACATACACTACTAGTATACCCTGCAAAGAAACAAAAACAAAAGTAAAATAAAGGGAACTAAGGATTAACACTCAATAACTTAATGAATCAACTTAAGTCTGGCCAAATTCCCTAGGAACGACACCAAAATCTTTGATGTCGCCAAAGTTAGACTTCATTCTAGAGGATAAAGGGGTCATTGTCAAGATATAAAACCTAACCAAGATCAGGCTCAAACCCAAAGGAATACGTAGATTCAAAGTAAATTCATCAATAAGCAATTCAAGTAATTAACCAACTCAATTCACCAAAGGGAGGAGGGGGGTTGCAATGTTCAACAAGAAAATAAACTAAATTAACTATCATAATAGACAATCAATGATGGAGAGCAACTTGGGTATTGTGTTCCCCATGATTCCCCAACTTAATATCCTCGGATAAACCAATTCAAATCATGTCTATAACATGCAGAACGGTAATTTAAGTTCGCCAAACCCTTTGGTCCAGGTGAGAGGTAAAATTCACTGTCACACCCCAAGTTTCGTTAGGGCGGATTGGCACCCATTGCCGATAAGGCCTGGGAGAACCAACCTGTATCTATGCACTTTCTATACATATTATGAGGGATCCTACCTTCAACATGCCTTTAACAAAGTAAACAGAGATAACAAGCCAAAAGGAGATGCATATGGCTAGGCCGTTGGGGCCACGGTGTTTAAAGTATCAGACATGACCACACTTTAATTTACATAGTCTACAAAGCCTCTAGATAAAGGAAAGTATGTGATAAGGGTCGGGACAGGACCCGCCTCGACTAACTATACAA
Organism: Solanum ossicruentum; assembly: GCA_025774065.1. Classification (NCBI taxonomy): domain Eukaryota; kingdom Viridiplantae; phylum Streptophyta; class Magnoliopsida; order Solanales; family Solanaceae; genus Solanum; species Solanum ossicruentum. The sequence goes on from JAOTQR010076602.1 coordinate 12,530, forward strand.
TACAAAAATATAAGCTCTAGACACACATAAAGCTCCGAAGCAACCTAGAGCTTGGTAATAGCAACTAGATATCCTGTACTCCTACTGGGGAGATCTAGTAGCACTTGTACCTGCAGTATGAAATGCAGGTCCCCATAAGGGACGTCAGTATAAGATAATGTATTGAATATATAAGGTAGGAAATACTATATATGAAGTAACAACTCAAATGAAACTATAATCTGGTGTAGGATAAGAGACAACCCTTAGTTGTACTGTAGGATCAGGTGCTTTATGTTCTTTTTATTACTTTACCTTTACTGTATAATCTGTGCACAACATGTAATACAAATAAATAGCTGATCAGTGGTAAATCTATATCGGGATTGGCCCTGGCTAGGCTCTTCCTTAACCCCTCGGGCTACCCCTCCCCCCCCCCCCCCCCCCCACCCGCCCATCTCCGAC